>JAECUM010016317.1:0-24360 GCA_016617855.1 Megalonaias nervosa
AAATATTAATTTTATTTATATAATCTCGATATTCTGGATCACCAGATTTAATTTTTTCAAAATTCATGTTTATGCGATATATTGTTTTATACCACTGATCACGGTTTCTAATATCTTTAACGTTTTCAGGTTTCATTAATGTTTCTCTCCGACTAAAACCAGTAAAAGCAAGCACAGCTAATAGATTTGCGTCATCAATCCCCCTAATTGTTTTAACAGCATCTACAGTAAATTTATCTTCCAATTCAGCAGTAGTACTAATTACAACCTTATCTTGTTTAGGAGCTGATGCATCAGCGACTACAGGTATTGGTTGAGCAGCAGCTATTTCAACTGGAAGTCCACGTAAAAGTCTTTTTGTCTGTTTTGTTCTTTCCGCTATTTTTTCAGTTGCCTCAGCGGTTTTCTCTAAAACAGGAAGAAGAGGTTTAGTTGTCTCTGTAATAGGTTTAAATAATTGTTTTGTATCCTCTTCAATTTCAACATGAGATTCTTGTCGTTCTTGTAATTGTCGTTTGACAGCATCACGAACAGGTAAATATTTTCTAATTGCCTCTAATCGCTCTCTTACTAATCTAGCTGAATGAGGTTCTCCGATGACAACCATATTAATACTATTTATAATAATTGTTTAAATTACAGCAGCAGGCAGGGTGACTGACAAAAATTGAGTGACCCGGCGAGTAAACTAAACGCATTATAACATAAAAAACAAAAAAGTCAAAAATAAAATAATAAAAATGAGCTAACCCAAACGATTTATTATCCGTTTTTCAAACTATACGGTAATAATAAAAGTTAGGAGGTTCGGTTTAGCGTTATTGACCTTTTTTTTCAGCCCCTGTAGGAACATTTATTTTTATGAAAAACTTGCTCGAAACCAATTTGTAGGGTTCACCCTGCCTGCTGCTACAAATAACATTAGTATGCAATGTTCTGTATAGTGGCCGGATTTATGCCAGGTTATTTTTCATAAGAATGGAATTCCGACCAAGAACACAAGCTTAAAGAAAATGTAGAATTATGATTAGTTTGTATTGAACTTTGAAGAAAAAACCCCAGGAATAAATACGTAATTAAAAACAAATACAAAATTGAAGGTATAAATCTATACAAAAATAAAATGTTAATTCTCTCCACAATTATCTCTAAAACAACATCCACAATTATCTATGTTGCAATATCGCTTTCTATCTGCTATCTCTCTATCTGAAAAAAAAAATAATAACAATTAAGATCTTTTAAATCTGTCAAGATATCAAAAATCTTTGTATTATACAGATGAAACTTGTATATGTGCGGTCCAAATATGGTGGTCGGAATTACACCTATCAGAGGTCGGAATAAGCAACAACACGTTCGGATTTACCCCTGCGTATATAGTCATAATAAAGTAATTTTTCAGTAAGAAGGACTCAGATTATATCTTTTGTGAATAATGAAACTTGTTGCAAGAAGCCTGATTGACTGCTTCCCGTATCATAGTTCGGAACACAGTAGTCGGCTTAAAATATGAAGTTGTCGATCTCGTGTCAACGCCCTTGGTGGTAATTTCCTGAATACTGCAGATAAATACGGCAACTTCCATTGATAGGTAAGTCACTGTCTTTATTTGTGATTAGTTTATAGCTTAGTACCACGCGAAAAAGGTACACAAGTATGTTGTGTTATATTAAAATAAATCATCAGTTTGTCAGGAACTGAATTTCACGGTCTAGTATATGTATTATTTAGCTACAATGTCATGACCTCAACGTCCACGAAAAGTAAGGGTACTAGTACTAACTAATGGAATATAGTACAAAGTACAGCATAAAGATAAATTCTACATAAATTAAACAAAATCATTGACATACGCTGACGTATATATATATATATATTTCGGTGTGGTGAAGTTAAGTAAACTTTCTAAGTTTTGCACATCGGTGAATGAACTGGTTTCAAAATATCTCACCATTAAATTGCGCGTACTGCAATATTTAATTTGATCTGTATGCGAAAGCTCGATTATCTCATTCAATAATTTGTAAAACGCAAATGTTAATGTCAAGTCACATGAATTAGAGACAATAATAAACCCTGCTTCTGTATTGTGAATATTTTCTTTTCATTAAAAATAAAATAACGTGTTTATTTTCTGATACTGTTTATTTATTTTCTTTGCCCATTTTGGAGGATTATCACCTAGGCAAAGGTTCATCAGGTTGTGGTTGACTTGTTTTCTTTTTATCCATGTTGAATTTTCTGGACTACACAATTCAAATCACTGAAAGTGTTTATCACAACAAAAGGACCGTGATATGATATCTGTAACATTGGGATAGGTTCCTGATTTGGTCTGGTCAGTGAGCTCCCATACTAGTCATCTGTAACTTTGGGAGAGGTTCCCGGCTTGGTCTGGTCAATGACCTACAATACTAGTCATTGTTACGTATCGGCTCGTTTAAAGTAACATAAAGAAAAGAGCGAAGGCAACAAGCTTTGTAAGTTTTAACAAAAATAATTTATTTCCCTAGAAAACACGGTGAAAAGGTGAAAATATAAAATAGGACGTACGATTTGCGAAGAAGATCCAAAAAATTTGTCCTAAAATTGTGAAAAACACATAAGTCCTGTAAATAAACAGTTCTAATTGAAGTAGTCTGAATCTCAATTCCGTTCCAAGATGGTGGATGATGATGTCAGACGAAGGTTTTACACAAGTGTCCAGAATTTTCACTGTGAATCACAATTTGTACTGTTCTGTTCCAATTTAGAATTAATTTCACCAAATGTCTTTGTCCAAAGCCAGTTGTGTAGTTCTCCAGGAAAAATAATTATTATTCAAAAGGTAGGTGAAGTGCAGCTATCATCAGTAACAAAACACATGTTGTTCTACGGTCGTTCTACAGACGTACGAACGAACGACTCTTTCCAGCACAAAAGAATACCTTCTTCTCAAGGTATTAGAAACTCTATTAGATGTTACAATGTGACTCTCTAAGGTGTTAAAATATGACTGTAGACTATTTCGCAGGTACCTGAGTATTTAAGGCGAACTAAAACGTCATTTCAGGTACACGCACGAAGAACTCATGGCGATTTCGAAATCTCGCCACCGCAGTATAGAATGTCAACAAGTATTATTAGAAATGACCGTGGTCACAACCAATCATTTACATCGCTTTTGCCAACTATTTACTTGAATCGACAAACCGACATATAAAAATCGTGCTCACGCGAGTCACATTTACGTTCTAAATAAACACGATGTTTCTATCAAAATGTCAGACCCTGCGCACATAATCATCATCATAATAATAATTATAATAATGAAATAAAAATGAAATAGAAAGAATTCAAATTTTAACTCACATGTAATTAAACTACATGGCCGTAACATCATCTATAACTTTGGGACAGGTTCCTGGCTTGATTTGGTCAATGAGATACCATACTAGTCATCTGTAACTTTGGGACAGGTTCGTAGCTTGGTCTGGATAAGGAGATTCCATACTATGTCTCCTTCCATAGGCTCAAATTCGTGCAGCCTTAGGTCATAACTGTTCTTTTCAAATTTTGTAACAGCATAACTAATTTCTTTGAACACTGCTTCCTTTTCTGGAAATAATAAGAAAATAATAAATATTAAATGTATCAAAGATCTATTTTCCTTTTGACCCCTATCAAATACAAGTCCTGGGCCGGATCAAACTGGGGCTTCCGCCTCTCCCTCCCAGCTAAGAAAATATAAAATAAAAATAAATATCTCCCGCACAAACACACAAATGTATAGTCACTTGAAATTTGTCCATAGTTTAATCATGTGTACGTTTATTGGATATTATACACACTGAATAAATAGACGCATAGACGTTTGCTTTGGTGCCCTTTCGTGGAATGTCATGGTCTTTTTAAATTTTGTAACCCAACTCCAAAGACTTCACCTGATCCGGCGCAGCAAGTCTCGTATGTCTCATGGCAAAAGATGAATCACATCTCGCTTAGTTGAATAAGGTCATCGACTTGACGTTTCCACTCGTACAAGCATATTATTCATTGCTTAAAAGCAGCCTAAAACAACAGTGGTAGAGAATAAATGTAGTTGTAATGAAACCTTGACATCCTAGGGGTATGTTGCAATTCTATATGACTCGATGGATACATTTGATGATATCCCAAAATACGTCAAAAATATACCAGTAATCCATATTAATTACTACATTACTAGAAAACCTGTAATGAATACTTTAAAGGTAATTAATTCTTATATTTAATAAAGAGCGACTTAATGGAATGAAAATAGAAGAGTGATGTTTCCAGAAACATCAAAGCTGCCTCTAGAAAGTACATAATCAATTCCTTTGCGATCACGTCCGTAAAAGATGTACAAGTAACACAGTCAACCAATGAAGGTATTGAAATTTTTGCAAAAGTAATTTTTAAATGCCTACAAAATAATTATATATTGAACAGCATGTGCCCATCTGAAAAAATAAAGAAAAGCAATAGTAATGTGTGCGAGAACATAGGTCTGAAAGGGTTGAAAGTCGCCGATCCTGACTAGCTTATTAATTGCTAGAAACTGTAGATCGTAAATTCTGACAAATGTGGTGGATAGAATTCTATGCGTAAAATTCGGGCATTGAGGATAGAACGAGTTTCTAGGTGTTTATAGTACAAAATACAGGATAAAGATTAATTCTGCGTTTATTTTCTGATACTGTTTACTTATTTTGCTTGCTCATCTTGGAGGATTATCACCTAGGTAAGGTTTCATCTTGTTGTGGTTAACTGTTTACTTTTTTCCATGTTGATTCATCTTGGGTATATAATTCAAATCACTGTGAATAAGACCTGTTACGATTCAGTGGTATAACATAAAATAATGAAAACCAACAAGTTTTGTAAAATTCAATAAATGATTTATGTCCTTATAATACAAAGTGACAATTTAAAAATAACTTACAGTATGACGAATGAGATCCTAAATGGTCCAAAAAGTTCTATCACAAGTCCAAACGTATCGAGTATTCCAGATGAGTTCCTGTGATGGTCCGAATGAAGTCCAATCTATTGTGCTGATGTGCTAATAGTCTGTAATATATTGATGTGATAACACTTGATGTATCACAATGATATAATCCAAAATATCTTTGAATTAATTCACAGTAATTCCAAGTAGTTACTTAGTCCTAACGTTTATTAGCACATTATAATTCCAATCAATAATTGAAATAAATAAATCAACTCAGATAATAATTCAACACAAATAAATGACTCCACTGAGACTGCGTTTAAGATAGGAATAATTAATTTTCAGGTAAACATCCCTTATATAAAAAAACTTACACACACAATTTCAGAACTAGGATAGTGTAAAATTTTCAGTCTAGAACATTCTAACTTGTCAACAAGGCCAGGTCCTTTAACATTAGTAGTAGGGAGGGTGAACAGACCACTTTTTTAGAACAGTCCGTTTTTAAAAATAAAACTTCCTACAAAAATGAAAACACAAGCATCAATAACGCTAAACCGAGAACTCTAACCGGGTTGCGCTAAACTAATGTCTCTAACCGGGTTAGCGCATTTTTATTATTTTTTCTTTCGACGCTTGTATTTTCAAATTTTTATGCATCCTCGATTACCGACCCGAGACATTCACTATTGGTCGTCCTCTCCCTGCTGCTGTAGCTACGCGGTTAGGTGGCAGGTCTCCCACCACAAAATTTTATCGAGACCTACACAATATCGAGACCGAGGATCATGTAAATTTATCGTGATAAATCCATGAGGAATCGCTTGCGATTTTGAGAAACGTTTTTAAACTTAATCATGTCCATGTCCCCCGAACACTAAGTCTAGTGGATATTTCTTAGTGTATGGGTATCAACACCATTAAAGACATCCAGAAGATTGCAGTTATCTCTGATCACTTTAGGTATTTGCGCATATCGCTGAGTAACATATATAATATCGGTGTTTTGTGACTGCCTGGGGAAAATATCCGAGCTTGGTTTGATTGTTTGTCTAGCATGACATCATCGTATACTACGAGATTGTTCATGACCCCGTTGAGATCATCTACCAACGGCGCAATGTTGATGTCCGTGATAAAATCAATAATATCATTGCCGTCCTCGTCCAACAGCTTTGCGTTTTCATTAAAATCTTTAAGCACGTCGTAGCATCGCTGATTATCTACAGATGGTGCCACTAAATGCAACTTATCCGACTTGAGCTATCTCATTATCAGGTTAAGCAATAATTGCGTCTTACCAGACCCGGATGGACCTATAATAATTGCTCTGATAGAATTTGGTAGCGCTGGATGATGCTTGATTGGCTCTTACTTTCGTGTCGCTGAGAAATCAATGACATTCATGTTGTAGAAATATAATAAATAATATGAATTTATATTGTGTTCGATGCAGAGCCCTCGCCCCCGTCATTGGATTATAAACAATAACGACGAGGAATAAAAAAAAGCGTGCACTTACAGGCAATTGTGTGAAATGTGGTACAAAAAAATATAAATTTATCTCTCATGAAACAGGCGGGGATATCGCTGCTTCACTGGGAAAGCTAACAGGGGCTTTATGGGCTATGTATTCTGGCGAGAAGCATCTTCCTGGATACAATTATTGTGGTCCTGGAACCCGACTTGAGATTCGAACTGACGAGAAAGATCAGCCAAGATCTGGAGAGTATGCAATAAATGCGATTGATCAAGCGTGCCACGTTCATGATGTCGCGTAGAAAAATCCAGATCTACAACAACAACATATTGCAGATGTGAAGTTGATTCGCACTCTAGAGTCTGTAAAAAATAAATCACTCAGAGAATTGCTTGCTAATTTTTTGATCAGATCTGCGATGAAAGGTAAACTAGTGCTAGGGGCCGGTAAGTAGTCGGCCGATTATTAGTATAATAATGGACTCAATTTATTATAGCCCAAGAGGATATTGGAAGGGTAGAGCAGCTATTATTAAACTTGCTGATGTAGCAGGTGTCGCATGTTCTGTTGCTGCAGACTGGTTAGCACGACAGGCAAAAATGGCAAATTTATCTACCACCGCCTAAATAAATTCAGTAAGTACATTTTGATATCGGTATTCCCCAATGAGGTTCATCAGGCAGATATTTTGTTTTTACCACATGATACTATTAAAACTGGTAGACGTCATCGATCCGCTAGCGGGTCACGCACATACAAATACGCGTTGACTGTTGTTGACGTTGCAAGTAGATATAAAGAAGCAGAACTACTGTCAAAGAAGACAGCAACTGAAGTTGCATCTGCGTTTGAACGAATTTATCAATGTGGTGGCCTGCGATGGCCACCGTTGCTACAGGTTGATCCTGGCAAATAATTGCTTGGTGCAATAACATCACTGATGCAACAACGTAACGTCAAAAGCAGACGAGGGCACACCGCAGTTCATCGCTATCAGACAATCGTTGAGCGATTTAATCGAACACTTGCTTAGCGATTGTTTGGATATCAGTATGCGCAGGAAATATCCCTGAACAAAGTTCAGGCGGGCAAGAGATCTCGTGAATGGATTGCAAGACTATCAAGTGTGATAGCTTCGTTAAATAATGAAGTTACTCGTGGAATTTTTATGACCCCCATCAATGCAATCCCGAAGAAACACATATCATTTAAGCGACATGACTCTTTCTAAAAAAAACCAAACAATACTAGGTAATGTGACTGTCAGATATTTATATGAGCCTTGGGAGCTTGAGGGAGGGGATAAAAAAAAGAGCGACTGACCCAGTCTGGAGTGTAACCACACATAACATTTCCAGAGTGGTGAAATCCACGGGTAGACCAGCAATCTACAGACTAGAATCAACAGCTCCTCAACGTGGATTTGTACGTAAACAATTACAAGGAATTCCTGAAGATACACAATCACCACCGTCTTCACTCTTGTAAAGACTCACTTCTGTGAAAGCAGGACACCAGCTCCAGGGCGCTGGCGCCCGGACGTGGATTACACTCAAGACAGGTCAGCATCACATTTTCACGTGTGTGGCCGAGACTATTATCAATTCTATCCACGGTAAATTGTCTTGGATTATTAGGAGAATAACCCCACAACATTACTGTATTACAGCAAATACAGTGTTTTGTTGCTGTTTCAACGTCATGATAAATTCGATATCAAGATCAAGTCTTGCTTTTTTGTCAGATCGCTGATAACCAGCTAATTTTTTCCTCACTATATCGTTTAACAACGATGCGTTGATTTCCTGAGTTTGGTTATTATTCATTGCGCAGTCTATGACAACTCTCCGTAGCTGAGACATTCTTCTGACTCGAGATACTGCTAGATAAACTAAATTTGACCAATCGATACGATCATCGACAATCCAAATATTAGTATCCGAAATAGTTAATCCTTGTGATGAATTAATAGATAGCATATCCTAGTATCCATGGAGATTTATCCATCGTTAACGCGCTCTCAACAACATCCACAGGAACAACAACAATTTCATTTAATATAGTTTTTGTTTCTTCTTTGGCTCTGACAAGAGTCCAGGAATTTCATTATCAATAATTTTGTTTACGTGTATCTGTTGGGCGATAGCACAATGGTACAGGTAGAGCTGATAATTTTTCTTTGTGTAACAAAAATAATTGTTGCTGAAGTGAATCACAAAGTCATCAAGCCTTCACAAATTCAAATTCCAAATATCGTCGTTTGTTGTTTCTGGAATTACCTTACGCATTATCTTACATTGAATCTTATTTGGCTGCAGTCTGATTAACTTGTTCAATTCCATCAGCGTCGAATCAAGTGCCCGGTGATCATCAGATATCTCCTCATAATAGTCTACAAATTCTTTCAGCCAGTCATGCGGGGATGGGCCGATAAAAGGTGGTGGTTGTCCGTGATGGCCGCACACGATATCAGCAGTAAATAACCAATCAAGAAACAATTTTAATACGTCCACGGATACCGCTCATATTTCATCCCAGATAATGATCTTAGGAATGTATTTCTCAACCATTTGTTCAGGTGTCAACGCATCTCCCTTCCATTGAAAGAAACTGTGATAAGTATGAGACTTAACCCCTCTTTCTTTCATGTCTCTGGGGAGTCGGTGAGTCGGAGTTAGTACAATCGTGTCAAGATTCCGAAATAATTCAATCGCGCGTGTTGTTTTAACAGAACTGCCAGGTTCGTTGAGATAAACGGTTTTATGCCTGGCCACAGGATCATATACCGATGGTGCTGATGATGGTTGTGACATTTGACTATTTTTATAACATATCTCCTCAGATCTATAATCAGCAGATTCATAATAACTGAGAATCTTTTCTTTTTTCACTCTCCACTCCCCATGGTGCATCAACGTAGATCTGTAATTCATTTAGCAATCTTGTATTTTTTTTTACTGATATAAAATGAATCTGTGGCAACTCTAACCGCGGTATCAGGAAATCTGTTTTTCATCGATAATAAGTTTATCGCAACATACGTAAAATCGAAGATCTTAAGTGAGTGAATTGTGGTGAATCGCCATCAGTGTAGCTCACAATTGTGCCTAGTTAAGTTAATATTGTTTCGATTTACATATATATGTTTCTCTGTTGTATCAGCAATTATGAAATCGGGCTCAGCATCGTCGATAATTAATCTTGTACAATGTCGTTTATGATCATAGGATCCTCCTTGTGTAAATTTCCCAATTATGTTTCTGCCAAGATCTTTTGCAAATTTAATTTCCTAGTCTCTGATATCTTAACTGACATCTACGTCAACCCTGATATCGTCAGGGGTTTTTGGTAGCCAGACTTGTTTTTGTAGACGATACGATATTATTGCTTCACTCACGGTAACGATATAAATATCTTTGCATCAAGCATATATCATAATAAAACTATTGGAGTCCAACCACGTTTATTAAAATGATGACCAAACAAAACAGTGACAACCGGAGGAAGGTTTTCCAATGCAAACTCGAATGACTCAATACATGCGAATCCAGTTAAGTCAAAATCTGCAAGGGGTCCATTTATCGCAACTCCATTCATCTCTTGTGTTGCATGTCCAAATCTTTTAAAGTATTTAGCACACTGTCCCATTCCAAGAAAACTTCCAGGATAACATGCAACCATATCAACTGAGATAACATCTTTATAATCGTATTTAGTTTTCCACAATCCGCCGTGTCCGTATTCGACACAACTGCGTTTAATATCTTCAAGAAATTTCATCCGTGTTGGCCTCCATGAATTTTCCTCTTGAGTAAAGTGAGCAGCAACTGACGGAACGGTGAAACAATTACTGAGTCATCGTTCGATAACATCAGTATCGTTCGTGTATTTCAAAGCAATCTCTGTCATCTCTGAATGAAGACAATCAGTGCGATAAATATCTCCATTAGGCCGTACAAACTGATCATAATAGCTATATTCGGAACTTTGAAACAGCCACACGGATACTGGGTCACTGTTACTGATATTATTGATAAAATCGAACATGTCACCGTCATAAAATATAACAGTTAGAGTTCGTGGAAATAATGTTACGTTTAGCGTCCACGCGTGCGCGTTATGATTAACGATCTCGATCGAAGCTCGCCATGATTTATATTTTGATTCGTACAAAATCTCGCCGTTCAGTGTCTTCACCCTTACTGGAAATTTTAATTTCTTGTCCAACTTAGCAACGTCACTGATCGTAGCCTCCATTTTCTCTAACGTACTCAGCCCACTCATTTATTTTATTTTGCGTCTCAGATCCGTGAAACCATTTCCACGTATCGCGTTTGTGAAATGTTCTATAACTCTTTCAGCAACACAATTCAAGGTCGCAATTTTGATCATCAACGCTAGGCTTATCATTCAGCGGATATATCGCATAAACAACTTCAGTCACAGGGTATGATCGCTCATAATATGGTTTGTCGATACCAGTCAGCATTCCTGATTTGAATTTTTACTTAACGTGACAACATCCCAGTGCGGTGTGATTCTCGATCAGGGTCACGTTTGTCACGGATAATCCAGGTTACGTCGGCGGCGTCGATCGCTACGTTAGATTTTATTCTTAAAAGGTATCTTTGTTCGTTTAGATAGTCAATAATTGTCCTTGATCGCTGGTTATTCATTGTGGCATCAATTGTGGGTTATCGTCTTGCCTAATTCTGAATGTTGACCACACATAAGCCGCGCCATCGTTACGAAACTCTCTCTTCCCTTCCGGGATACGATTGATTAAAGTCCTATTCGTCAAATCAACATCAATCAGAGCTCGCCTCAGTAAGTCAGGGGTTATTCTGTAAAGATCGAACCTAGCTTGAGAGGGCTTGATTGTAGATTATCTTGTAAATTCTTCCATCATATAATTAAGGCAAATATGTATTTAAATTAAACTTCAGATTTATAATATACAATGATTCAAGCAAAGAACAGTTGAATATGGTTGATGATTGGATCTACAACTCCTTTAAATAAGTCTTGTGTAACGGATATCTGTGCACACCACCTGCAAAGTGTGCGACGAGAAAGTCTATGACCAAAGTGTTTGAAATGTAACAAGGGAGTCGGGGGTGGGGTGAGGGGAAGCAGTTGTGTGGAGACTGTCGAGGTAGAAATTACAGAGCATTTAAACGGTAGTATGATAAAAAATGATGGTAATGAATCGCTAGATTTTCACGCTCGCAGCATCCCACATATTTGTTTAGTAATAAAAAAATAATTTAGACAAGTATATACTATATAAATGGAGCAAGGAAATAACGTCAATGAATTTTTAATGCATCCCATCATCAAGAATTATGAGGCATCGCGTGCTGGTATCACCAGAAACTGTCGACTAAAAAACCCAGTCGGTTCTGTTACAAATACTGGTCATCTCAGATTCGGTGCTAGAGCGAAGATCGGTTCGACGATAAATTATTTCTGTCACAGATTTCTGTATGAGTGTTTTCATGGCCTGATCAAAGATGGGCTTGTGATTGATCATATTAACGGCCAAATATTTTATAATTCTTTGAATAATCTTCAGGCTATTACAGAGAGTCAGGATTCTGCACGGGGGAATATTGTCAAAATGATAATCATCCAAGACCAGTTAAATCTGTAAATATACAGACAGGCGAAGAAATAATATTTCCATCGACATATGCAGCTGGAAACCATTTGATGTTTGCAGGCGTTCGGTACAACGTGTCGCAGGTTATATAACTAACTCATCATTTTCAAAGATATATAAACAAAAAATAAAATTTCAGGATAACACTCCAGGTGAAGGAAAATAACTCCGGGGAGATTTGTGTAAAGAATAAACAGTAGCCTCGCTTGTATCCGTGTTATCAGCTGCGTAATATTCTATGACGGCCTCCACTTGTGGAGTGGCTCACAATCATGGGGTTCTTGTATTCTAAGAAAACGTTATCCTTATCCTTGTCCCTGGACAAGGGGGTGGAGGGCAAGGAGGACAAGGCTTTAGGTGGTTAGCGTTATGAATAATAACAGCCTTTTAACCCTGACAAGGAATAGGCCACGCCCCAAAATGCTATTTTGGATTTCCAGGTATTTGTAATTTCATAATTTTTAAAATGTATGATAGTAAGAAGGTTCCGTAGACGAGAGGTTAGCACTGCGGATTTTCACTCTCAACGTGTGGCGATTAGCGTTCCAATCCCCTGACTCACAAATTTGTCGACGGTTGCAATAAATCGTATTTAATATTTAGGGGCTGCAAGCCCAAAAGAAAAAATGTAATGATAAGTACACCTCCCCACCATTGTTAAACAACGTGGTGGGTGCTGATTTTGCACTCCCCGGGGACTGATTTTGTGGAAAGGTGTGCACAAAATTTAAAGTTATCAGTATAAATCTGTTGAACGTAAAATTTACTTGGCATGTTCATGAGGTGGAAAACAGGACCCCCCCCCCCACCTCATGGTACAGATAGACAGTAAGAGTAAACCAGACAGTGACTGTTAACTCGTAAAGCAGTAGCACCGGTTAATATAATTATATGAGAACGATAGCACTGTAAATGAGAGTTCCGGTGTAAAACACAGGGATGATGACCATGAAGCAGTAGCACCAGTAAATATATGAGAGCGATAGCATTATAAGTGATAGTTCCCTGACATAGTCAGGGACAAAGTCATTGTCTAAAGAAAAGGGGTGTAAAACTATAATCAAGAAGTACTACAATGACAAAAAAACCCCCAACAAAGTCCTGATGTAAAACACCAGTAGGTATAATATACCCAAATTCACGAAGCTGTAGCATCGGTAAATATATGAGAACTGTAGCACTGTAAGTGAGAGTTTTGGAGTAAAACACTACAAACAATGACCATGAAGCAGTAGTATCGTAAATATAAATATATGAGAACGGTACCACTGTGAGTGAGAAATAGCCACACAACGTTCTTACTGTCTATTTTTTGCTACTTAAAGCAACATGTAATTAAAGTAATATTTTTATTATATAATGAATCAAGAAAATATTAATGCGATTATCTCTGCAATTCATAAATTACATGATCCAACCTCGGGTATACAACTTTCTGATCAACTTGATCCTGAAAAACATCACAATTGATTTTTATTACAAGAACGAAAATCTGAACGAAGATACACACTAGCAGCCGAATATAGGTTTATTAAATTACTCCAATAGGCAATGAAACAATCGTTTGCTTGTGTATGTGATGATACAAATGTCCGGCAATTCCTTCCACTCGCGACTGAGAAAATTATATCAGAGTTGTCTCAAGAATGTGAAACAAAAAAGACTGTGAGTGCGCGTGTAAGACAGTTGAAAATAATTATGTACGATTGTAAACAATCGAATTGTGAAAGTGAAAATTTGTAACACCGAATATAGCAGTATATAACATTCCTACATCAGAATAGTATTATATAACATTCTTATATCAGAATAGTATTGTATAACATTCCTACATCAGTATAGTATTATATAACAGTACTACATCAGCCTAGTAGTATGTAAAATTCCTACATCATTATTGTAGTGTGTAACATTCTTATATCAGAATAGTAGTATGCAACATTCCTATATCATTATAATAGTATGTAACATTCCTACATCAGAAACGTAGTATGTAACATTCCTACATGAGAATAGTAGTATGTAACATTCCTTCATCAGAATAGTAGTATGTTATAATCTCTGATTATTGTCTCCCTGATTATTGTCCCTGACTATTATTGGCGGCGTCTATAGTATTTTCGTTTCATTCCTTGACTCTGTAAGGCACACTAGTCTCTCTGACTATTGTCAGGAGCTCACATACAAACTTATCGTTAAAGAGTCATCTCTTAAATCAAGAAGATGCCCGTGCTGGTCAGTAAGTCTGAAATGTATCCGTGACAATAGCTGATTCTGACATCTCAGATAAACCGGATTAACAGGTACTGACACAATAAAAAAATCCAGGTGGAACTTCAGGAGTAAATGAATATAGGATATATCCTTCCTATGCCTGCCTGGATCTTTGAAGATCTACTTGATAGCTGCCATTGATCGCATCACACACCAGATTGACTGCGATCGTTGATGCGATATTGAAAACACCTGGTGATACATGACGACCACCGCCGTCTGGATCATTGTTATGGGTTAGAATACCAGGAGGAGGGGATATTTTCTCCATGATTTTAGTATCTTTGGAAAATATTCATCAATGTTATCGGTGTTGAATCCTGGTATTATGAAGTTGGTAATTCTGCTTCTGTAATCGTATTGTCATCAAACAAGGACGTGAAATCTCGGCGGAGCTATCACCTGTAGCAAGCACTGTTTCAGTAATAAGTCGATTGACAAACTTGAGGTCGGATACAACCTGGTTTAGATGCTTTACCGTTGCAATGATATATTGCTTGAGATCGCCGTTGAGATATTCTTATATGTAGCTGGTAAACAACTGTCACAGTTTGCTGCTTACTTGCTGATGTTCAGGCTTAATGGCATTAGGGAATGAGTTAATATAATCTTCGTCGAAAAGCGGATTTTCATTATCATCATAGGAATATATAGTTCTTAATAATTTAGGAAGTCTTGTACCATTAGTCGCAGTAAAATATGCACTCAAGGCATCCACTGGCTTGGACTCATTCGGATCAGTAATAATCCTACGACTTTCCGTATATTTGCAAGGAAAAGGTTTCGATACTTTGGAAGGTTTAAGAATATTTGCTTGTCTGAGACATAATCAGATCGTTGAGGGCGCGGTGGTGCTGGTGGTGGCACTTCTAACCATCCAAACACAGTTCGGATCAACGACTGATATATATCTATGGCATAATTCTGGTCCTGAGGACCAGCGTCGATATTTCTAACGCGGATGATAACGTTGGCTCATGAACCGCGATAGCAATCTTGGATTCCTTTCCTGTGATAGATTTGATTCTGCGCTGAAACTCATTGTTAATCTGTTCGGTTTGATAACTGCATGTAGGTATGCCTACAACATTCCAGTCTGGTGTTCATCAGATTTATTTTTATACGCAAATACCAATGAATTATTTGCTTGCAACCCACCGAATAACTTTGCTGTAATATTTGGCCAGCTGTAATATACTCGCAATGGTGCCAGAGCTATTTCCTTGGCTGGAATTGCCGTTGGAAAGCTAACGTCAAAACTCAGGCTTGATTGAGCTCGCTGATATCATCGTGGTTGTTGGTGGTGTTGTATTAGCGACGATTTGTTCTAGCAATCGCAGTGATTGATCTTGCGACATTATTATTTAAGTCAGGGATCTAAATACCTGTCTTTGTCAGAGTCGGCGGTGTCTCTAATCCTTGACAGTCAAGAGGTTGATTTCCAGTTGCCTCATAGTAAACCTTAATCATTTCTGCGAATTTCTGATCTGATATTATTCCATCTCTGAGGCCTGATTATATCAGCGATGATAATTTGGCTTGTGCTTGTGTTACCGCTGATAGCAACGTTGTATATTCATGTAATTTATCAGGCGCACACGTGGATATCTTTTCTTGCGATATTAAAAATACCAGCAACGCCGGTTATAACTGCAACACCAATTCATATTACTGGAGCTATTATGTATGTGATGATAATGCTCCGATTATAGTTACTATTTCAGCGACTACAGCGGATGCAGAGTATACAATTATGTAAGTAGCAGCGATACGTCTGCGATATATTTTTTGTTTTATTGTATGCGCATCAATGATATTTTTCAGTTGATTATGCCACAAACACGCTTGCTCGTACCTGAAACGTTGAACTGACGTCAGTTGGGTTTACCGGTAATTGGTTCATTATGTAGATTACTAACACATCTAAGTAGGTGGTATTTTAGCGATGAATTCAATACACCTATAGTACAACACGCCGAGGCCTTTTTCTTCGGGTTCCGCCACGAATGTTTCCTGGTCGTTTTGTTCTAATATCACTAACATAGATCCAGAAGATCCGTTAACTGGATAGATATTGCAAAATGTTGTAACGCCGAGTACTGGAAACCTGTATACACTAGTAATCTTAGCGATATGTTTGATGGGTTTCTTGAGTGGTGTCCATAATGCTGATCCAGACGCTACTGTATATACTACACCATCGGTAATCTTTTTGATGTCAGGGAGTTTAATGTCGATGACTGCGTGACTCGCAAAAAATTCATTAATGACTCTATTTATGTTTCTATGAAAATTTTTAAACGCGGTTACATAATTAGTATATTCAGATCTGAATGTGGTCATTCCATCACTGATTGTCATTAACGAGGTCATCGTCGGGTTATTGCTATTGTCGACGTATTTCTTCGTTGCAGCGTCATTGTTTGATTCTGAGAGAACCAGTCATGGCATCTCCAGTGTTAGCAACGCATTTACTGATCTCAGTTCTGATCGTGGTGTCATTGCTGTCCACGTATTTTTTGTTGCCACATCATCGTCTGATTTTGGCTCTCTCACATTCATAATTGTGTTTCTGCTCATGTTGAGATCGCCATACTTAATGTCTCCAATTCTTCTGATGCGTCCAGTAATTTCTCCCATGAGTGTCAGAACTGATTCCTCCGAGTTTTTAATTTTACCGTTTTTAGCAAACACCATTAAGTTATCTTCGGTCGCACCTGGAACCCGCAGAATAATATCTGTCAAGGGGATATTGCTCGTCTTTAAAAGTCCTTGCTGATCCTGAAAAACAACTTCATTTTGGTCCACATCTGTGAGACGCAAAAGATTAGCGAGCTCATCCTTGACCTCGTTAAGGGTTGCATATTTGGATAAGTCATCTTGAGGATTGCCTTTAGCAGATCTTCCATAAATATCTACCATTGTATATTACACTAAGTCCTGTTTAAAACGTTGGACGACGATGTTGTCTGGTGGTAAACTCGTGCAGGACTTTATGAGGCGGTGCCCCTGACGATGTTGACATAGCGTCGAGTACAGCGAGTACTTCACGGCCACATATTGGCGGATCAGTCATTGGCTGTGTTGGTAATGTTGAATACCAGATCGGTGTGCTATGCATTCCGCCGTCATATTTTAAAAAATCTTTTGGTGGCGCCAACCCATACGAATCAAAATATACAACTCCACATGGGTCAACCGCATATGCAACCCAATGAGTACGTGGACCAGAACTTCCATCAAGGTTAATGATACCGGTTTCAACACGATTTGGTTGGTTTGGTAATTGATCACGCATAAAAACACATCTGATGTTTTTGATGTTTAATTTCTTAGCAGCATCAGGTAAATCAAAATTGGACATGGGAAGCTCGAAACGTTTTGCGTCTAGCGAAGTGTATCGGGCAGTCTTAGACCCCGCCCATTTTATGGAATTCTTTAGTCCGTGACCTGTTGCTTTCTTTAATGCCATCCCAGCGGCAGTTCTAACGGCACCAAGTGCAGCTGCAGAGGCTATCAACCCTGGTATACCTGCAAGAAGTGGAAATATACCACCCGTCTTGGCAATGTCTTGAGTGGCACCCGCAGAAAGATCAAATCTAACACCAGTCGCTGATCTTTTCGTGTCATTGAGGTGCTTGAGTTGACGTTCTGTCGGAATGAGTTTATTTGGGCCTTGCAACGCTGCTGATTTCATCAATATTTATTTTCCAGAACTCTTTTTTAATGCTGATTGTAGCTTTTCAATCTGACCAGGAGTCAGAGTAACATTAACATGGTGATATGGCATTATAATATCATGGGTGATTTAATTACTGATCGTGCAATCGATTACATGTTTTCCACTGGGGCATCAATGACTCTCATTCTTCCACCAACACCTTCAAGCTACATTATTTTGTCTGAGAGTATAACAGCGATTGCTGTGTAATTAGCAATAGTTCCTCTTGCCACACGAGCTCAAAAGTGTATATCAACGACAGATTGTCTAAATAAACCCATGTGTTCCAGCAAAAAGTAATAGATCGGATACAGCGTTGTAAAATCTAGTTGTGATATTTGTAGTCCAGGATGAACATTTTGATCACGTCCCATGAATGTCATCAAACGATGATATGCACGCGGAAAGTGATTATTTTCAAAATCCAGCAACACTTCTTCAGACGGTTCTTGATGCCCATTTATTCTTAGTGAAACTTCAGTAACACCAAGTTTGTCAAATATCATTGTGCTATGTTTGTGAGTTTACTCTAGCAATATCTTGGAAAGCAATGAATATATGTCGCGGTGCAGAGACACCTTGCTGTGATGCTATCTGCCATGTGAATAAACCATTGGTGGTACACTGAACACTATCTGTGGTTATCGTCAACCATGATAATGTTGATTTACCTCCAGAGTCCATAAAAGAGAGCAGCCATTGTTCTTCGGTCAATGACGGTATCATTGTTGGTATCTACAAAGAAAGTTTGTCATTATTACTTTACCTGCATCACCGATAGGGCGCCAGATTACATCATCGTCGGTAGCCTTTCGTACGAATACAACTGTATGTTTGGCTCCAAAAATAACTTTGCAGTCATATCTGCAAAATCCAAAGATATGTGACTGTGGAACTGCACATGAAAATCTTCTACTTCCATCCTTAGCATTTATCGACGTGCTGCGAATTCTAAGTTGAATTCTGGATTAGCACCATGAACCACAAGCCACACATGAACGTCAGCGTTGTCGGCAAAGTTTCTTGGTCGTCTTATATTATACTGACTGTTGTCAGGGTGGTCAGAAATATCCTTCACAAACATCATTGACCGACCAGCTGATCTTGAATAATTATTGGAATATCTTGCTTGACCCAATATCGTCGTGGCAACGTCGATGTTTTCCAGGCATGATTCAATGTTTCTTCCGTCGATGCTATATGTGGCACTATTGAACAACGCCATGATGCCATTATTAACAAAACCAATTCTAACATCAGCTCTATATTCAGTATCATCAGTTGTGTATAATTTCACCTTCTACTTCAATAAATGCTTCAGCGGGTAAGAAATATCTACTTGTATCCTGAACTTGCAGCTCAGTTCTTCCACGCTGATTTGGCTCTCGTGCATCATTCGAATAATGTTGGTAATCATCTTTGAGGACTGGCGGATCCATGTCAAATGCGGGATCAGATATAAGCTTGAACATTATTTTATACTTGCTATCGTCTAACACGAAGACCACTTCCGGCTATTAGACTAGAAAATATATTTTTTTCTTTTTCTGATTCTACCAGTGGCAGGGGTACGCCAGTCAACTCTGCTAGTCTTTGATTTGAAGCTTGATTTATTATTTTACTAACAATTGCAGGCATAACTTCGGTGCTAGGTAATTTTATTGGCTGAGGTCGGACCGCTGGCAGTCTGCGTATTAATCGTGTTAGTCTATCCTTGACTGCTGAGAATGCTTTACTAGCAACATCACCAACAGTACTAATACTTTTATCACGAACAACGTCAATAGCTTTCATTCCCAGTTACTTTGCAATCGGTATTGCTTTTGGGGCTATCCTTCTGAACAGACCCTGTACAACATCACCGAGTCCATCTTCGTAGATCGCTTTATATGTTGGTAATCGTGAATTTATCACCCTGACCATTACAGGTCTACGTTAAACATTATGTATGATCATGTCATTTTCTTGTCACTGATCTAACTGCATCAATCATCAACGATTTCATCAATAAGGGACCGATAAACATTAATGTCCATGACACCGCCTATAAATAATCTCTGACAAATAGCAGCTGCTTCATTAATGATTTCTAGGGAATTATTACCGGGTCGTCAGATTTTCCAGTCTATCAACATCGGCAAGGATGTTATTGACACAAAGTTTATCAA
Source organism: Megalonaias nervosa (assembly GCA_016617855.1). Lineage (NCBI taxonomy): Eukaryota > Metazoa > Mollusca > Bivalvia > Unionida > Unionidae > Megalonaias > Megalonaias nervosa. The sequence continues at coordinate 20,263 of JAECUM010016317.1, forward strand.
GGCCACTTCCCCTCGTAACTGCACCAGGAGTGACCCAATCGCTAGTGTTGGACAGACCACTTCCAGTTGTTTCGTCTGCTTTTTTTCTTACTTGTTTTTAAGGCTGATTTCTTGTTGTTTTTTTTTTTGTTTTTTTTTTGGGGGGGGGGGTATCTTTTTTAAGTCGCAACTTCATTTCTTCTTCTTTTCATTTCCTTACTTGTTTAACTTTTTTAAGTTGCAAATTCATTTCTTCTTGTCTTAGTTTCCTTTCTTGTTTTACTTGTTCAATATACTCATCTACTACCTGGTTAAAATTAACGTCTTCCTCAGATCTGATCTGCGGAGTACCAGTAGCGATGCGATATACACCCTTAACCCAATCTGCAGATTTCAGATTTTTAACGTGTTCGAGTTTTACATACCTATCACTGTCACTATGTCCAACGCAGCAATATTAATTAATTGGGTTGGGGTCTTGATAGCGGCAATACCTTCCGGCGTAAATTTATTTATAATGTTAGTTCTAACTTTTGGCAGAGGTTGTGGCTCATCTTCAGATTGTGGTTGAGGGGGTTGCCAGGGTTGTGGTCGAGTTGCTTGAAGACGGCCAACAATATCAACCGGTAATGTCTCACGAGCCTTTTGTGCTGCCTCGGTTTCTGTAACAATTTTATTGGTTGGTTCGACAATTGGTTTAAATAACTGTTCTGTACCTTCTGTAAATTCCAACTGAGACTCTGACACACTTGTAGTTGTTGCTTGACAGAATCACGGACTGGGTGATATTTCTTAACTGCCTTTAGTTGTTGTCGAGCTACTTTAGCTGTGCGAGATTCCATGGTTAGCGTTATTATTGATATAATAATAATTTAATTAAGCCAGCAGCAGCAGGGAGGGGACGACCAACAGTAAATATCCCGTGTCGGTAAACGAGGACGCATAAAAATTTGAAAATACAAGAGGTCTCGGTTCAGCGTTATTGACGCTTGTGTTTTCATTTTTGTAGGAAGTTTTATTTTCAAAAACGGTCTGTTCTAAAAAAAAAAAAAAGGTGGTCTGTTCACCCTCCCTGCTGCTACATCCAGCCAATCAGAAATCAGGTGTCCTTGTTTTCCTTGGGGAAAACCAATGACTTGAATTCAAATCCCATGAAATTCATCAGCATGAGTTCTTCTACACCTTCCAAGGTAAAAAAGCCATAGTAACATGTTTACCAAACAAACTGATCTTATATTACAAACCCACAATGGACAAAAGTTGCTATTTACTAAGATTTTTACTAAGTGACCCTTAATCAATAATCATATATATTAACATACAAAATATAGATGTACATAATAGACTTCAGTTATCTTTTGAATATAATTTGCCATAGAATGAATCACACAAGTCCCAAAATTAATTATTGAGTCAACTTTTGAAGACAGTAGTTGACACTGCATAATCAGTTAGCAAAAAAAAAACTGAAATATTTTTATTACGGAATATCATCTAGAAAGGTACTAAACAGTAAGTAATGCAAAACTTAAAATAGCACACACCTGTCAGTGTCTACGGCAGTCGATGTCTTGATTAATTTAGCCGGTACTCTTAAGTGTATACATTGAATAGTTTACATTAATTTCTTTTTGTTTATTAGAGAGATATCAATTGTAAGAGTAATGCAAAAAAGTAGTTTAAGTGCTTTATTGATATTTTCACTTAATTAAATTGCTTATTTGATTATCATCATCTATCATTCATTTACGTGATGAAGATGGTTGATAAATAAGCATACCTGATGTAATGATAGAGTTAAGGAAAGGTACTTTTCACAGACATCGTTTTCATAAAACACGTCATTATTGTGTAAACTGAGTCATGAAAGAGGTTGTTTATGTTTGGAAACTGTCATTCTTGTAGCAGCTCATTGTATAACTGAAGGTTTTCAGTAAAGAAGTATGTAGCTTGGGATATCAATGTACTTTTTTTTCCTTTGGAAGATGTCTGTAATCTGGAACAAAAATGTGAAAAGCGAAAAAGTGGCTAATTGAGCCAAAGTCTTGCATTTGTCCTAGACATGCTAGAAATTGATGTAAATGTGAGCGGGATTAGAAATAAACAACCATGAAGTTACTAAAGGCAAAACATTCGGTATCTACTCCCGGGGAGCTGCCATTATGGTAGAAATTTTCATTTTCAATCAATTAAATATGAATAAATTTTCATCTTTATGCTTGTTTCTTACTGCATGTATAAAATCGTTTCAGTTCCAGAATGCAGGCAACTAATGAAGATCTACAGAAAGAGCCTAGAATGCCTGTGAATAAGAGTCGATTGACATGCCCTTATAATGACATAAACTGGATATCCAGACTTTCATTTTGGTGAGAATATTTTCTAATTTTGTAAGAAAAGACAACTCCAGTCCTTACTTTAGATAGTTTCCTCTGACCTTTCCCCACTCCATTGGGGGGGGGGGGGGAATTTATATTAGGGTTTTAGCCCATTTAGTCCGAGCAGTGGCGTCACTAGGGTGGTGTGGGGGTGCGGACCGCATCGGGTGACACCATCAGAGAGGGTGACACCAAAATGATTGTCTATATAAAAAATAAAAAAAATTGAATTTTTGTGCAGGGAAGGGGTCTATGGGGGTGACACAATGAGTTACCGCACATGACTGTCTATATAAATTTTGAATTTTTGTGCACGAAATAGGTCCATGGGGGTGACGACATGAGTTACCGCATTGGGTGACACCAACCGTTGTGACGCCACTGAGTCCGAGCTTCTTCAGAATTTTCCCTGCCATCTCAAACATGTGGACATTTATAATGGAGTCTAAGTCCGTACTTTAGTTTGTTTTCTCTGACCTTTCCCACACCATTTTAGATATGTGGACATTTATGTTTGGGTGTCCGAGCATATCCAAAATATGGAATTCACTGAAACCACATGGTGTTCACATGGGATGTTCGCTTTTAAAAGGTCTATCAGAATTAAGCAACATAATATCAAATACTGCCAGCCTCAGATTGACAAGTAGAATAGTTATAATCTCATTTTTCGGAAAATCCACTTACCACGGTGGACCATGACCCTTTTCACGGCGTGTCCCTCAGGGACATGACACCGTGGTCGTCGTGGATTGCCCACGTCGTGGCTTTGTAGTGCACGTATTAAGCTTTATTTTCCCAGTTAGAATTAACCACAGCAGTAAAATTGTGTAATCGTGGACATCCACTACAGAGCGTGGAACTTACCTGTTGGCTCAGCTGCATTATGTAGTGAAGGTTGCTCTTTTTTAGTTGTACACAATATCGTTTAACATTCAAAGACTTGCCCACTAAGACGCAATCGCATATGTGTATTGCGAGAGATTAAAGATTTCCGCGCACAGAATGCTGAGACAATTTAGTTTTTTCATAAAATATACAAAGCTTAATTATAATCATTTTAGTATGAGAGAGAGAGAGAGAGAGAGAGAGAGAGAGAGAGAGAGAGAGATTCTGCTTGTAAAATAAAAAAAGAAAAAGAAGGAAAGGTAAAAGAAATGATATATAATTATTGTCGGAAGTCATTTTGCCAGTCACTTTTAAATTGGTTGCTTACTATGTTCCCACACAATGAAATACACACAACGCCATCCAATATGCAACTACTGGCTAGACCAGCCCGTTAAGTACTTCGACCCAAATACACATATCCATGCGACACATTTTCTCAGGAACTAGGCAGGTGTTTTTCTTTTACCATTTACCTGCTGACTTTACCTAGACTCTACCAAACACTTCATACTTTATTTAATAACCAACAACTTAAAAAATATAGTAAGAACTGGTACATCTAATGAGGGTGTATGTAATATTACGAAATGGACGGTTGAAAGTGTATATGATAATATCGTCCTTTGCAGTTCAACGGAAATGCCTACTGTTATTTAAACCTAGTTGTGAAATTGTATCTAGGGTAGATACGATTGTTTACAGTACAACAAATATCCTCCAGTTTTATACGTTAGTTTCTTTTTAAAAAAACGATTTATCTAATTGGAATTTCGTCTTGTTGATACCTCTTCCCCCCCTTGTTTAACTTGTAAGATGAACACACACACACACACACACACACACACACACA
>JAECUM010016318.1:0-41055 GCA_016617855.1 Megalonaias nervosa
AGAAGAGAACTGAAGGAAGATGATCCCAGGAGAATTTGTTGAAACCTGGCGCCTCAAGAACCACCATCAACTCTAGTTTTGGTGAAGGAGATCTCTCGATTTTAGTTACGTAAAATATGAAAGTGTCTAATATATGGAGGTGTCTGCTAAGGCAGGTTACACTTTACATAATATTCTGTAAATATCAGTAGTTGAAAACAATGTATAATGCTGTATCTGCAGTTGCTGAAAACTTTTTGTATTGATTATTTATGACCTTCTTGCCTACATTGGTGTTTTAAAAAAATCTGAATGAAAGCATTATTGTTTGATGTAATATCATGTGCAGTTACAACAAAACAAAGAATGAAGTCAACTGTATTCATTTATATACAAATTCGTACATGCAAAAAAGTGTTTAAGTTCATGCAAGCCTAGAGGGGATGAAGCCAGTGTATTGTCCATCCATATATTTGTCACGTATCTGCCAAAACAGCAAGAGGGAATTACACGTCTCTGTCCAGACTCCAGCCTTCCATTTTGCTGTAGTATGAACTGCCTATAGGCAGCATGTCTATTGGTGCTCATCAAGTCAACTTCATTGTTGAGGACAAAAACATCCCATCTGTACATCCTGGCCAAAGGCAAGTACAGGCTCGTCAAGGATTAAAACTTGAAAATCCTGAAAAATTATTCCAATTTGTAATATTTAAAAAATGTAATATATATATATATATATATATATATATATATATATATATATATATATATATATATATATATATATTTTAAAAGATAATAGGAACATGCGCTTATTCAAATGTTATTCATCTTCCATCAGCAAATTCCCCTGTAAAATACACATGGACGAAAACTGCACATGGTTTTCATTTTGTAATGAGCACGGAGAGTTCCATCACAACTAGAACTGATATATAGTGTAGTTTTATGTGAAGATGGACAGCTCAAAGTTTTTGGGGAGCATTTTTAGAAGTCAGAAACTCCTACATTGGGATTAAACAGGAATGGCTGATTACATAAGAATTTTATCCTTGTATCATCATCAATTTATATTTGTTTAGCAAAGTGCGGTATCCACATTGAAAGCAGGTAATAAAAAGAATCTGCTCGATGAGTATCAACTGTAAAAAAAATGTACTTATCATTTGCATATGTATGCATGTCTGTTTTTGGACGGCTTACAGTTTTAAAATTCATTCACATTGGTTGCAAAGAAATAATCTAAGCAGATGTCTCATTTAGTAAGCAGTGTCGCTAAACGTTTTGAAACTTCTTACGTTAAATAAACTGTTAAGCAAATTAAGAATAATGCATTAAGAGACAATATGCATTCTAAACAAAAGTTGATATATTCATTACCGGCAAAAGTGATATGCAGAGCTGTCTTTCACAACACCTATTCCAGGTCTAAGGGCATCTCTCTACATTTTCCACACACCATTCTGGTAATTCTGTTTTGGGAGTTGGGTGATAACCACAACACTGCCTTGAATCTGGCTCCAATACATTAAAGACAAGGATGGGGTGGAACTGCAACATCTGTATGAAGTTTCCTCAGCTGGTCCAGCTCCACACTTAGATCTGCTGGAATTTGTTTAAAAGATCAAGCATACTGAATCCCTTTATGTATGTGGTACAAACAGCTTGAACGCGAAAATCATGATACCATGGAAATTTCAACATTCACAACAATCATGTATTTACATCAATTATCCATCTTTGCAATTCCACCTTGGAAATGGAAGTCATTGCAAATGTGGTATTGTAAGAGTAACTACCAAAGTTTTAATTCTGTGTGTAAATGGATCCAGTATTTTGATTTTATCGGTACAAAGTGCAAGTTACACATTCATGGGCAGCTGCTGCACATATCCTTTATACAGAAATAGGTTTTCTGTAATGTAGCCCACATACATGTCAAGTTATTCATACCTTTTGTGATATATATTTTGTACATAAAAAATTGTAAGCTTTAGCAATAACATGCTCAAGGAATACATACAAATTATTGAAAGAATTAAAGAAGTTTCAAAATTGCTATTGCGTAAAGTAAAATTTTTATTGCAGAAATCATTTGCAGTAATCACCAGTTCAGAGGTGGAAACACTGAATGCCAAGCAGACTGTACTATTAAAATTCTTACCCAAAATGTTAGATCAAGTATGAAAAAAAACTCTGTTTCTTGCAAACCTTCATGTCAGTCTAAATTCTATACAAATAAAACATTTTAGGATTATTAAGTTCTTATGTTTATCATGATAGTGCATATATAGTATTATCTTAACATATTTTGGGGCTTTAGAAATACACCTTAAGGCATGCATTCTATTTAAAACAGAAGAATAAAAGTGTAGTATTTATTTTACAAGACTTAAATGGATATATGAATTTTGTACAAGTCTAAATTTAAAAGAAAAAAATGCAATCTAGTCAGGTCTAATCGCTGGACTCCAAAGTAAGATTGCATAGACGTTTTGTTACCATTTTGTATTTTTTAAAATAAAAATAATAAATTTATTACTTAAATTGGAAAAAGGGCAAGTCGACCTTAACAGTATTAAATATTTGTATGCCACATATGAAGATCTCTTCTACTATAGACCATTCTTAATGAGATCCTCATAAATATTAATGTATCGCGAAAACGAGGCTAAGCTAGGCAGATCGAGAAAAAATATGGCGTCACACTGTACAACGAGTAACGATCTGAGCTGTTTTCCAGATATTTCTTTTGCATTCGTTGAGAATTTCATCACGGGTGTCTCCAGCATTTCAGGGAAGGAACAGATGACAAAAGGATTCAAGTATTACAGTGAGGGATATGTCCATTCTCTTAAACGTAAGTTGATTTTACGTCCTATCTTGAGTGTCCTTTTTCTCTACAGCACACAAAATACAAGTTAACGATAGAGAAAAGAAACTATTTAAAGCATGAATTTTGTGTCTGATTAGGTATGGTTAAAATGTACAGCTATGATCAATCAATACTGTGGTCAAAACACGCGGTCAGAATAAAACATTTACAAAATGTGCATAGTGACACAAACAGCCCTTTTAACCAACCACGCCCCCCCCCCCCCAAACCAGTAGAGACTTTGTGGTGTGCTTTAAATTGTTTTGGGTACATGTCGGTATGCTTGCATTTTAATTTGTATCAGAAGTGCACAACCTGGTTGTTGTTATGCTGCTTGCTGCCTTTAGTGCCCGGGCGTGGGAGGGACTGTGATTTTCCCTTTAAATGACATTTTGTCTTTTTCTGAATCATTTGTCAACTGGCGATTTAAATATACGATTTTATTCATACGAACACATTTTTTTTTTTGGTTCCAAAAACAGACTGGCAGTTATATATTTATCCACAAAACAGCAGGATTATTTGTTCACAGTTGATTGAAAACCATTCATATATATATATATATATATATATATATATATATATATATATATATATATATATATATATATATATATATAATTAAAGCACCCTGCCTCCAGACACACAAATTGGTTCCTTATTTATGTGAACTTCATTGATTATAATTAATATTATTTTTGTGGTGTTGGTAGATGGATGAATGTTAACACCCAATATGTAAATGCAGACATTAGACAAAGTAAACATAATAGGGAAGAATCGTGTCTAAACAATATAAAATTTTGTCATTTTATGTATGGGATATTCTGTTAATCTGTTTATTAAAATAATTTTCTATTCAAGTTTCAGTTTATAAAGATGTAAATTAATGCCTTGTCAAGGGACGGTGTTTTATATCACAAAAAAAAGAACGAGTCACCACATTTTGTTGAGGTAAACATGTCATATTCATTTAAATTTCATTCCTGAATCTAAGCAGCTTTATTTCTGTGACAGACAGCAAGCATCATATATTAGTTTAGACTTGTGCTGCATGTTACAGCATGTGATCATGACTACATAAAAATCCTATGACAGAGAAATACAATTTATTTATAATAAAGTTATGTTTTTATGTATATTTCAATAAGCAATTTGATCTATTTCATAAAAGTTGCAACTGTTATGATTTTTAATGTTTCCATTCTCTTATTCAAATGGGATAATTCAGCAGTATGGGCATACATATGTTACAATTACAAACTGAGTGTGTTTCTATTTTTTTATATTATAGGTTGTCATTTCTGCAGGAAAGGTATCCTCGTCAACATTCTCGTGCACAATTGGGCAGAGTGGTGCTTGCGGACACGTACTAGCTCTTCTGTACCAGCTGGCTTACTGTAAAAGCAGGGAAATCAGGTTAATTCCAGCTGACACAGCCAAAACATCATTACCGCAGACTTGGCATCAACCTGGGGGAGAGAAATTGAGAGGATGAAAGGTGGACGATATAGTTGTACAGGGCTATGACCGTCTCAGTCCTGACCGAGCTACAATGGGTATTAAATCCAGAACGTACATCCCCCTGCGGGTCCGGGGTTGTAGAATTGGCCCGCCGTGCCTCGCTACGTGTCGTAAGAGGCGACTAAGTAGAGGCAACCTGTTTGCCGTGGGTTGCGACCCGTGTCGGAGGAGGAAAGGATCCTGGTAGCTGAGCAGAGGCTTTCCGATGCAATACGCTACTTTGGCCTCTACTTCTTCTAGACGGGTGGTCGGGATGGGCCCGGTCTCGACAAATCGGCTGGTCACGCCGAGCCCTAGGAGGTCTTTATTTACTCGCTCACTTTCTTTATCCTTCTCGTTGTATCTCTCTTGATACCACCGTTGCCCCTACATTCTATCCCTTTAACTTTCCCTTTTCCAAGTCTTTGAAGACTTCCTAGAAGGCGGTGGCTCAACGGGTCAATTGGGAGGTAATTTTACCGACTGAGTATGTCTTATGGGATGAATCAGGAGGTGAATTTACCTACTGAGTATAACATCTGTGTATCCCGGACACTTGAAAAGTGTCCCCTTGTTGGGCTCCTTGGTGGGCGGGGAGCACGGGTGCTGAATTTTAAATCCACCAACATGGATATTTCCAAAAAAAATCAACTAAAGCGTACCAAAACTGGATCTGACTCGGATGACGAACCATGTGGTGTGGATTCATTTCCACGCTTCATGGTTATACAGTCTAAAGATGCCACAAAACCGCTTAATGTACTCTCTCCGTTTGTGATCGAGAAAACAATTATGGGACTGATTGGAACACCAAAAGGTGTTAAAAAGTTAAAATCGGGCTGCCTACTTGTCGAGTGTGAGCGACGAGGTCAAGCAGAAAACCTCAAAAAAATGACAACATTTTTCGATATTCCAGTGACCTCGTTCGCCCACACAACACTCAATTCGTCCAAAGGCGTGATTCGCAGTCGTGACTTGGCTGGAGTCAGCGACACGGATGTCATTGAAGGGATGAAAAACGAAGGTGTCACTGCAGTCCGTAGAATACGTATTAAACGTAACAACAACCTGCAGGACACCAACACCATTATACTCACCTTCAACAAGCCAATGGTACCCAGAGTGGTCAAAGTTGGCTTTCTGCAAGTGAAGGTTGATGTGTACATACCAAATCCACTTCGATGTTATAAGTGTCAGAAATATGGTCATCATGAAGACCGCTGCTCAAGAAGCCAAATATGTGGCCGATGCGGAGATCACTCTCACCAGGAATCTGAGTGTAGAGCCACCCCGCATTGTGTCAACTGTGGAAAGGAGCACCACGCCAATTCCAAGGATTGTGATACCTGGAAACAGGAGAAGGAAATACAGAGGGTTAAATATACATCCAACATTCCCTATCCAGAGGCCAGAAAGCTTGTACACGCAAAAACATCTCTTCCTGGCCCATCCTTCTCCACTGTAGTGAAGAACAATCCCAAGGCAACGAAGGACGCTCAAACGCAGACAGATGCAATCGAGTCAACATCAAGCACTAACACCCCCCATTACCAAGCACAAAGAACCACGGCATCTACCCAAACAACATTCAATAATACTCAACAACAGAAATCACCAAAGAACAAAAACAGATCACAAGGAAATAGGCAGCAAAAAGGGTCAGAAGACCCCATCAAACTCTATAACAGGTTTGGGGACATTGAGAGCATGGATGCAGAAGATACTGCTCCATGTTCTCAAAGTAGCTCCAGACCTAACAAAAAATCATCCCCGTACTTCCTCCGTAGAAATAACCATATAGATTCTCTCCGCGAAAAGTCTAACCTAGCTCCAAAATCTCCAATCTAAACTTATAATGAAGAACACGATCATACAATGGAATTGTCGAGGACTTAAAGCCAATTACAATGATATTCTCCTGCTTTTAAACGAATATGATCCTGCAATACTATGCTTTCAGGAAACCTTTTTAAAAGATAGGGACAACATCACACTTAAAAACTACTCCCTGTTTAACACCTACTTACAGAACGTTGACAGGGCCTCGGGAGGGGTTTCTATTGCTGTGAACAATAGAGCCCCACATAGCGTCATCCCTTTAAACACAAATTTGCAAGCCATTGCTGTGAGTGTCACTCTACATCGAGTGATTACATTTTGTTCTATTTATATACCACCAAACACCAACTTATTACCAAACGAATTAGACACGCTTGTTCAACAACTTCCTGCACCATTTGTTTTACTCGGTGATTTTAATGCCCATAATATTTTATGGGGATCAAATTACATAAGCGACAGGGGCAAAAAGGTCGAAGATTTTATTACTAGACACGACTTGTGTCTATTTAATACCAAATCTCCGACGTACTTGCACCCAGGAACTGGTACATACACATGTATCGACTTGACAATTTGTTCTCCTTCACTACTTTTGGATTATAATTGGAAGGTCGCTGATGACCTTCACAGCAGTGATCACTTTCCAATCTCTCTTAAGAACACCAACGTTACAATTGATGACACGATTCCACAGTGGAATTTAAAGAAAGCTGACTGGACCAAGTTTGAAACACTTTGTACAGCTAGACTTAACAGGAATACCGTCCTAAACGATATTGATCCTATTCGACAATTTACATCCGTCTTAATTGAGATTGCAGAAGAATCTATTCCTAAGTCCTCGCCGAATTGTAAAAGAACCCAAAAACCGTGGTTCACTAAAGAATGTAAAGAAGCCATTAGACAACGCCGAGAAGCACTGAAAAAATTTAATAATCGTCCAACGCCCGAAAACTTAACTCAGTACCGTATTTTTCGGGCCAAAGCTCGCCGCATAATTAAAGAAAGTAAACGAGCATCATGGAAAAATATGTTTCAACTTTAAACTCTCGTTCCTCAATAAAGAAAGTTTGGGACACGATCCGCAAAATAAATGGAAAGGGAAAATACAATTCATTCCGACATCTGAAGCTAAATAATAACAATTTCAATACCAAACAAGAAATAGCTAATGTACTTGCTGATTGTTTCTCCAAAAATTCCTCATCGTCTAATTATTCAGAAGCTTTCCGAAGATTGAAAGCTCATAAAGAAAAAACACGGTTGAAATTCACATCGAATAACTCAGAGAGCTATAATCAACCGTTTTCATTGTCGGAGCTTATGGAATCTTTGAATAAGGCCCATGATACATCTGCTGGGCCTGACGATATACATTACCAGTTTTTGAAACACCTTCCAGAACCATCCTTAACAGTTCTTCTGGAAATCTTCAATGATTTATGGATTACTGGTAATGTACCAAAAATTTGGAAAGAAGCAACAGTAATACCAATTCCCAAACCAGGCAAAGATAGCGCAGATCCTAGCAACTATAGACCTATATCATTAACTAGCTGCGTTTGCAAAACAATGGAACGAATGATCAATTCTCGGCTTGTATGGTATTTGGAAACCAACAATTTAATATCTCCTTTCCAAAGTGGCTTTCGTTATGGTCGTAGTACCAATGATCATCTGGTTAGACTGGAAACATTTATTCGCGACGCTTTTATCAAGAAGGAACACTTAGTAGCGGTTTTCTTTGATCTGGAAAAGGCCTATGACACAACGTGGAAGTACGGAATACTAAATGACCTGCACGATCTGGGTCTAAAAGGCCGACTGCCCTCGTTCATATCAAACTTCCTCTCAGACAGGGAATTCAAGGTACGAGTGGGCTCCACCCTCTCTGATATGCACGATCAAGAGATGGGTGTGCCCCAGGGCAGTATTTTATCGGTGACGCTTTTCAACATAAAAATTAATAGCATCACCAAGTGTCTGACTCCAGGTGTGGATTGCTCCCTATATGTTGACGACTTTTTAATATGTTACCGATCCAAGCACATGCATACAATTGAAAGACAATTACAGCAAAATATCAACAAGATTCAAAATTGGGCCAATACTAACGGTTTCAAATTCTCGAAATCAAAAACTGTATGTATGCATTTCTGTCAGCTACGAAGACATCATGATGGACCTAAACTCACGCTGGACGGAACACCTATTCCAGTTGTTGAGGAAGCAAAATTCTTAGGTATTATCTTCGACAGAAAACTGACCTTTATTCCACACCTGAAGAATTTGAAAGCTAAATGCTTGAAGTCTCTAGACTTACTTAAAGTAATAGCGCACACCGACTGGGGTGCTGATAGGAAAGTCATACTCAGTTTATACAGAACATTTATTCGCTCGAAACTAGACTATGGTTGCGTTGTCTATGGTTCAGCTAGGAAGTCCTATTTGAAGATGCTAGACCCAATTCATCATCAGGGAATAAGACTTGCCTTGGGAGCATTTAAGACATCCCCGTGTGAAAGCCTACTCGTTGAAGCGAACGAACCACCTTTATCACAACGTAGAGAAATGCTTTCCGCACAGTATGCTCTCAAATTAAGCTCAAACCCTCTGAACCCTGCTTTTTCGGCTGTTTTTGAACCCAAATATAAAACCTTATATGACAATAAACCAAACGTCATACCTACCTTTGGCATTAGAATATTACCATGCCTTGACAGTACCAAAATTGATCTTTCAAAAATTCTGAAAACGACCGTCTCCGAAACACCTCCCTGGCTACTTCAACAACCAAAGGTACTTTTCACATTACACGATGGAAAAAATCGGAGACAAACCCTTCCATCTTCCACAACTCTTACCATGAACTAATCGCCCAATTTGAAAATTATAAAAGAATATATACCGATGGATCAAAGGATCACGAAAAGACTGCTGCAGCCTTCGTTAGTGGAAAACACACAACAGAAGTTCGCTTGCCAAATGGTACATCAATTTTTTCAGCCGAAATCAGAGCAATAGACCTTGCATTGCAATATATTGAAAGCAAGCGTATTTTAAATAGCATCATCTTCTCCGATTCACTATCAGTACTTCAGTCACTACATAATAGAAAACTGGAGAATCCATTATTAGCTAATGTTCTCCTGAAACATACTGAGCTGAGTACCTCCCACAATATAGTATACTGTTGGTTACCCAGCCATATTGGAATTAAAGGTAATGACAAAGCAGACCGCGCTGCTAAAATGGCTCTATCACTAGAACCATCTCATTTTAATACACCGTATACGGATTTTATACGTAGTATCAAAGAATGTTTACGTCAGAAATGGCAGGCATCATGGAATGATGCCGTGAATAACAAACTTCATGCCATCAAGCCAACCCTAGGAGAATGGACTCCTTCCTACAGAGCCGTCCGTAGGGAGGAGGTAGTCGTTGCAAGAATTCGAATCGGCCATACTTATTTAACCCACTCCTATATACTAAAAGGAGAAGACCCACCAGAGTGCATATCTTGCAATGAACCATTCACTGTTAAGCACTTTATGTTGGAGTGTTTCGACCTCCAACCTACGCGTAATCATTATTACAATGTGCAGGACATTAGGGAGCTCTTTGACACAGTTAGCGTTTCTTATATTATAGACTTCCTGAAGGAAGTAAATATTTATCATAAGTTATAGCTTTTATGCTATCACCTTAAACAGTTTTATGTGCTATATATATACCGTCGTTAGATTTTAATTACCTTTCATCTGTTTTAGTTGTCATACATCATTTGCACCCCCCGTTGATCTGGAAACTTTATTTATCACCGTTACTATTTTATCGTTTTACCTTCAACTGTTTGGTTTCGTATCGCTGGTCGATACGTAATCTTTTACCACTTTTAAATAATGAAAGATATAACCTTTTGTATGGCGCTAAATAGCCTCATAGTGCTGGTGCGCCGTAAAAAATTCAATCAACCAACCAACCAACCTGAAAATAGTTTCATAACACGGTATGTATATTTAAGTAATGATGGGAATCGAGTTCTAAAATAATCCAGGACGTTTTCTCGGGTCGATCCAAGGGCTTCCTGTATATCTCGAGGCAACTGATTAAAGCCAATTACAATGATACTCTTCTGCTTTTAAACGAATATGATCCTGCAATACTATGCCTTCAGGAAACGTTTTTAAAAGATGATTATAACATCACACTTAAAAACTACTCCCTGTTTAACACCTACTTTCAGAATGTTGACAGGGCCTCAGGAGGAGTTTCTGTTCCTGTGAACAATAGAGCCCCTCATAGCGTCATCCCTTTAAACATAAATTTGCAAGCCATTGCTGTGAGTGTCACTCTACATCAAGTGATTACCTTTTGTTCTATTTACATACCACCAAACAGCAACCTCCTACGAAATCAATTGGACACGCTTGTTCAACAACTTCCCGCACAGTTTGTTTTACTCGGGGAATTTAATGCACATAATATTTTTATATGTATCAAATCACATAAGTGACAGAGGCCACAAAGTAGAAGACGTCATTTCTACACACGATTTGTGTCTATATGACACCAAATTTCCGACGTTCTTACACCCAGCAACTGGTATATACACGTTTTATCGTCTTTACAATTTATTCTCCTTCGCTACTATTGGATTATAATTGGAAGGTCGCAAATGACCTTCACAACATTGATCACTTTCCAATCTCCCTTGAAAATATTAACTCTACAATTGATGATGAAATTCCACAATGGAACTTAAAGAAGGCAGACTGGGTCAAGTTTGAAATACTTTGTGCAACTAGGCTTAACAGGGATACCGTTCTAAACGACAGTGACCCTTTTCGATATTTCACCAGTCTTAAATGAAATTGCAGAATAATCCATTCTTAAGTCCTCACCGAACTGTAAAAACCCCAAAACCGTGATTCACCAAAGAATGTAAAAAGCCATTAGACAACAACGAGAAGCACTGAAAAAATTTAATAATCGTCCAACGCACGAAAACTTATCGAAGTACCGCACTCTTCGGCCAAAGCTCGCCGCACGATTAAAGAAAGTTGGTTGGTTGGTTGATTATATTTTACGGCGCACCAGCACTGTTAGGCAATTTAGCACCATACAAAACGTTATATCTTTGATCACTTAAAACTGGTAAAAGGTTTCCTATCGACCAGCGACACGAAACCAATCAGTTGAAAGTAAGACGATAAAATGGTAACCGTGATAAATAAATAAAGCTTCCCGATCAACGGGGAGTGTAAACGGTGTATGATAGCGAAAACAGATGAAAGTAATTAAAATTTATGGACGGTATATATAGCACATAAAACTGCTCAAGGTGATAGCATAAAAGCATTAAAAAAAGTAAAAGAGCATCATGGAAAAATATGTTTCAAGTTTAAATTCTCGTTCGTCTATAAAGAAAGCTTGGGACACTATCCGCAAAATCAACGGAAAGGTAAAACAATTCTTTCCGACATTTGAAACTAATTAACGACAATTTCAATCTAAAACAAGACATCGTGAATATACTTGCTGATAGTTTCTCTAAAAATTTTTCATCTAATTATTCAGAAGCTTTCGAAGATTAAAAGCCCAAAAAGAAAAGACACGGTTGAAATTCAAATCGAATAATTCGGAAAGTTATAATCAACCGAATTCACTGTTGGAGCTTATTGAATCTTTGAACAAGGCCCATGATACATCCGCAAGGCCTAACAATATACATTACCAGTTTTTGAAACACCTTCCAGAACGATCCTTGACAGTTCTTCTGGAAATCTTCAATGATTTATGGATTGCTAATAATGTACCAAAACTTTGGAAAGAAGCAACAGTAATACCAATTCCCAAACGAGGCAAATATAGCGCAGATCCTAGCAACTATAAACCCATATCACTGACTTGCTGCGTATGCAAAACAAGGGAATGAATGATCAATTCTCGGTTTGTATGGTATTTGGAAACCACCAATTTAATCTTTCCCTTCCAAAGTGGCTTATGTTATGGTCGTAGTACCAATGATCATTTGGTTAGACTGGAAACATTCATTCTCGGCGATTTGATCAAGAAAGAACATTTAGTAGCGGATTTCTTTGACATCATGATGAACCTAAACTCACGCTGGACGAAACACCTATTCCAGTTGTTGAGGAAACAAAGTTTTTAGGTATTATCTTCGACAGAAAACTGACTTTTATTCCACGCCTAAAGAACTTGAAACCTAAATGCTTGAACTCTCTAGATCTACTTAAAGAAGTAGCGCACACTGACTGGGGTGCTGATACATAAGTCATCCTCAGTTTATATAGAAAGTTTACTCGCTCCAAACTAGGCTATGGTTGTGTTACGAAGTCCTATTTGAAGATGCTTGACCAAATTCATCATCAAGGAATAAGACTCGCTTTAGGAGCATTTAAGACATCCCCGTGTGAAGGCCAACTCGTGGAAGCGAAAGAACCACCTTTGTCACAACGTAGAGAAATGCTTTCCGCACAGTATGCTCTCAAATTAAGATCAGACCCTCTGATCCCTGCTTTTTCGGCTGTTTTCAACCCAAATACAAAACCTTATACGAAAATAAACCAAACGCTATACCTTCCTTTGGATTAGAATATCACCCTGCCTCGAGAGTACCAAAATTGATCTTTCAAAAAATTCAGAAGACGTCCGTCTCCGAAACACCTCCCAGGCTACTCAGACAACCAAAAGTACTTTTTACGATACACGATGGAAAAAAATCGGAGACAAACCCTTCCATCTTCCACAACTCTTTTCACGAACTACTAGCCCGATTTGAAAACTTGAAAACTATACAAGAATTTATACCGATGGACCAAAGATGAGGAAAAGGCTGCTGCAGCCTTCGTTAGTGGACAACACACAACAGAAGTTCACTTGCCAAATGGTACATCAATTTTTTCAGCCGAAATCAGAGCAGTTGACCTTGTGCTGTCTTTCATTGAAAACAAACTTATTTTAAACAGCGTCATCTTCTCCTACTAATATCGGCATTAAAGGGAATGACAAAGCAGACCGCGCTGCTAAAATGGCCCTATCCCTTGAACCATCTGATTTTGAAATACTGTATACTGATTTTAAACCTAGTGTCAAAGAATCTTTACGTCAGAAATGGCGGCATCATGGAATGATGCAGTGAATAACAATCTTCACGCCATCAAGCCAACCCTAGGAGAATGGACTCCTTCCTACAGAAACAACCGTATGGAGGAGGTAGTCATTGCAGGAATTCACATACTAAAAGAAGACCCACCAGAGTGCATTTTTGCAATGAACCATTTACCGTTAAGCACTTTATGTTGGAGTGTTTCGACCTCCAACCCACGCGCGATCCGTATTACAATGTGCATGATATTAGTAAGCTCTTTGATACAGTCAGCGTTGATTGTATTATCGAGTTCCTGAAGGAAGTAAACATTTATTACAAGCTATAGCTTTTACGCTATCACCTTGAGCAGTTTTACGTGATGTATATACCGTCCCTTAATTTTAATTCCCTTTCATCTGTCTCCATTAATATACACCATTTACATTCCCCGTTGATCGGGAAGCGTTATTTATTTATTACCGTTACCATCTTTTCGTTTTACTTTCAACTGTTTGGTTTCGTATCGCTGGTCGATAGGAAACCTCTTACCACTTTTAAACGATCAAAGATATAAACTTTTGCATGGCGCTAAATAGCCTAACAGTGCTGGTGCGCCGTAAAAATAAATCAATCAACTAAGAATTTATACTGATGGATCAAAGATGAGGAAAAGGCTGCTGCAGCCTTCGTTAGTGGAAAACACACAACAAAAGTTCGCTTGCCAAATGGTACTTCAATTTTTTCAGCCGAAATCAGAGCAATAGACCTTGCGTTGCAATATATTGAAAACAAACGTATTTTAAACAGCATTATCTTCTCTGACTCACTATCAGTACTTAAGTCACTAGATAATAGAAAACTGGAGAACCCATTATTAGCCAATATTCTCCTCAAACACGCTAGGCTGAGTACCTCCCACAATATAGTATACTGTTAGTTACCAAGCCATATTGGCATGAAAGGCAATGAAAATGCAGACCGCGCTGCTAAAATGGCCCTATCACTAGAACCATCTGATTTTAAAATACCTTATACTGATTTTAAACCTAGTATCAAAGAATCTTTACGTCAGAAATGGCAGGCATCATGGAATGATGCCGTAAATAGCAATCTTCATGCCATCAAGCCAACCCTAGGAGAATGGACTCCTTCCTAGAGAGCCGTCCATAGGGAGGAGGTAGTCATTGCAAGAATTCAAATTGGTCATACTTATTTAACCCACTCGCACATACTAAAAGGAGAATCCCACCAGTGTGCATTTCTTGTAATGAACCATTCACCGTTAAGCACTTTATGTTGGAGTGTTTGGACCTCCAACCTATGCGTGATCAGTATTACAATGTGCATGACATTAGGGAGCTCTTTGATATAGTTGGCGTGTCTTGTATTATAGAATTCCTGAAGGAAGTAAACATTTATTACAAGCTATAGCTTTTATTCTATCACCTTGAGCAGTTTTACGTGATGTATTTATTGTCACTTATTTTTTAATTGCCTTTCATCTGTCTCCAAACATGCACTATGTACATTCCCCGTTGATCGGAAAGCTTTATTTATTTATCACCGGTAACATCGTATCGTTTTACGTTCACCGGTTTGGTTTCGTATCGCTGGTAGATACTAAACCTTTTACCACTTTTAAATGATCCAAGATATAACCTTTTGCATGGCGCTAAATAGCCTAACAGTGCTGGTGCGCCGTAAAAATTTAATCAGCTAACGAACCACCCATTCGCGTCTTATTTAAGGTACATAATCCCCAATTTGTTATATTTTTTGCTTACTCT
Source organism: Megalonaias nervosa (assembly GCA_016617855.1). Taxonomy (NCBI): domain Eukaryota; kingdom Metazoa; phylum Mollusca; class Bivalvia; order Unionida; family Unionidae; genus Megalonaias; species Megalonaias nervosa. The sequence continues at coordinate 15,104 of JAECUM010016318.1, forward strand.
TACATTAGCAATTATGATTCTGAATGTTACAATGTTTTGGGATGTTATTGCAAAATTTCCTTTTATCTGGATCTTTATCTGAATAGATAAGACTATGATTGGATTTAGTCACCATTGTTTTGAAGTGGAAACCTCCGTTATTTGATATTAATATCATTACATTTTTTCCTGCATATATACTTGCATAGGTTCTTAATATCATGGCTGTACTAGTATACATTGTGGTACTTACAGTAGTCAACAACTCTGTTGTTGTTCTTGTCGCTGTTGAAGTTGATGTGGCCTCCATTTTTGTAGAAGTGGTATCAGTTGATCTTGATACGGATGTTCTTGTCATTGTGCTTGTCACAGGCACCTCAGCACAGGAATCATCTGTGGTCATGTTGGAGTTGGTGATTGTTGTTGGCACCTTTGTTGTTGCACTTGAGATTCCAAAATGTGAGTTCATAATAATAAAACTATCATGATACATTCTTTTTAAATTTTAAGTCACAAAGGCACCATTTTCACCATTGTAATAGAAGCTACCTCGCTTGGCGCTCAGCATTAAGGGGTTAGTGTTAAGATTGGTTGACCTGGTGTTAAGACAATGTGGCTGGGTGGGACATGCTGCTACCTGTCTGCGGAATGATGCTCCAGTGCTAGATACCAATATCCGTGATAGGAGCTTTTTATCCTAGTATCTATAATATACAAATATAGTTTCAACAACGGCAAAGGCAATTTAATTGTGAATTTCATTGATTAAAAGCTGTCCTGGATATAAAAAAAGTCACACATATATGTAAGGAAAAGAGAGGAGCATAATTTGTTTATATAAGTTTCATCTGGATCTGACAATAGACCGAACATTACTTTTCAGTGCTCGACCCTTTGCTAGTGGACTAGCACTATCAGTTTTCACCAAACCGTTTGATTGTCAAATATTTTCTAATTATCTCCGATGAAATAGTAATTTGGATTGTAACACAACCACTTTCAGTTTAAAAGACTATAAAATTAAAGCGATTGATCGACATCCCAGTTGAAGTGGTGCTTCTGTCAGTTTTAAGTTTAGTCACGTTTTAAAATCTAGTTTTCTATTTAATTACAGCCAGCAATCGAGTCACTTGGCGTTCCTACGTGCACAAAGGCTCCAAGTTGTGCGAAACTAGCAGGACAGCAGCAGCAGAGCTGAAGAGGCAAGCCAGAAAAGCGAGTGCCATCAACCCTTCTGGAGATGTCCCACTCATCCCATGTCCCTTCTGCAACCGAGCCTTCCTTGCAAGGATTGGCCTCATCAGCCACCTCCGCACGCACAGATCAGAACCAGCCCCTCCAAACCTCGGATGACGAGAGTGGTCTTCGTCGACTCGACGGACGAACAACAGGATCGAATGGCTTGTGTACTGAACTATTTTAGTCGTCTTTAAAATGCATAGTTCTATCCAACGATAAGAGCAGCCTTCTAAGTTACTATTGCTACGTTTCACAGGCTATAGCCAAAATGGCAAATTCAGTAGCATCAGCTACAGATTTATTGTAAAATATTCCTGACAATATTAATGAACACGTTCGATCTGATCGCACGAATCTTTCAGATCGTCGTGTTTAAAGAAACGTTTGAACGTCTGCTCACAAAAATCACGTAAAGGTTACAGCGCGTTGCTCCCGGTCTTGATATCTCACCTCTAATAAAGAGAAAATAAATATCATTGCAGTTTCATCTTTTCAGAAAATCAAAATCAAACAAACAAAATCCATAATTGATATTCTATTAAAATTTCTTAAAAATGTTAATTGTAAAAATAATCTGGATTTCAAAATCAAACTTTCTAAGCATAGATCTTGAATAGAATTAAGGTCATTACAGAATTTACTGTATGGGACGGAAATAGTTTCAAAACTCCGCAACCTACGTTTGTTATTGAAGTTCTCCAAGATTGGCTTATTTACGTTTGACTTTTTTCCGATTACATGGACTATGTTCACACATTGTTGGCTTAATCAAGTCGCTAACAGATTTCTACCTACTTAATTGTAGTCTGGTGTGTTTATGTGTGATTTTTATTTATAACGTAGTTTTAAAACATTTTCAGTCATATCGCTACGATATCTGCACTCGGGAATCATGCTGCAGACAAGTAGCTTCGTGTCCAGCCCATTCACATTATCCTGACACTAGGCCAACCAGTCCTAAATCTTACCTTTATTCACACACTATTGGCATTAATTCTGAGCGCCTAGTGAGCTGCTTCTAGTGTCATATTTTAAGTCTTCTGGATGCCTTGGTCGGGGTTGCCTCCGCAACTTCCCTTATCCGAGGCTGACATTCTAACAACTTAGGCCACCGTGGTTGTACACAGTTCTCCACAGCAGTGGCGCATGCCTAGGGCAGCTATAATACGACTTGTGCCAATCCACCGTGTGGTTGTTGTCAGACCACCAGAGAAGAGAAAAAGAAAACTATTTGTTTGTCAATTTGACTCAGATTATAAGTAAATGCTCAATTTTAAAAACTACCAAAATCAACACCAATGAAATATGATGTCGGATTTCACTAATCTAAATTTAATTTTATTTAAAAAACAAAATCCAAGATAGTAAAAATACAAAAATAAACATTGATTACATACCCGTTTAATCTTCCCTGAATGGTCTAGCTTTATTTACAGATGTTCATTTTGTAATTCCATATCGCAGATTCTGTATCACACACCTAAAATTTGTGTATCGCACATCCAACCTTGAACTGCTTTTGCGAGTTTCAGTATTAAATAATAGTCCGCGTATAAAATAATTGCAAGGATATATTGATACACAGTTTAAATTACTCAAATTGCCAACACTGCTTGTATTTTAAGAAATGCAGTTACACTTTGCGAACATGGCCGCTTTTGGCGCTGGGGATAATGGGATAGTACTGTCAATAGCAAGGGACATTTAGGTGCATTTCACGGGATCTAAGTCAAGAATTTAGAGTTCCTTGAGTAGTACAACAACATCATAGACAATGTTTCACACTAAGTTCTCATATGAAGGCAATGTACAAAGTTACATTAACCATGAGAGAGAGAGAGAGAGAGAGAGACCAAGTACTTGGCCAGTGAAATCTTGTATCGAAATTTAAAAACTTCAAAACAAAGTAAGAAGGACTCGTGGAGTCATTCCAAGATTGAAGACATGGTTAAAATGCTCCATGTTTGGAAAAAAGTTTTGATTTATTCCCACGAGACATTCCAAGATGTAAATCATCTAATACACCATACATATACAAAATCCATTTAAGCTTTAGAGTTTCAGAATATGGTCTTTCAATTATAATTTTAGGAGCAAGTTAAAGTGGAGGGACATACAATTTGTCTATTATAATTACCAAGGAATTTAGCTTGTTGACTAATTCTGAATATAAAAATGACAAATATTTGCAACAGTGGTAGATGTATCACAGGGAGCATCAACTTTTGTTTGTGATCTTTACTTACAAGTATTACATCTGTTATGCACAGTAATAGCGAGATCATTGGGAGACAAGGAGGGAAATAGAAGTTTATATTTCAAGTTTTTTCAACTGTTCAAGTAGAAAATAATTAGAAGAAAAAAGATCAATACTGCAATATTGTTTAGACTTTCCTTGTTAAATTATATCCAAATGAATATGAGAAATCTAGTCAGAATGTTAGAAAGAGACCAAATGTTTTTATTTCTTAATACTATGCTTAAATTATCACTTTAAATTTACCTCTATAGAGTCTGAATATATGGTAAATGAAAGAGCTTTTAGTATAAACTTGACTGCATTTAATATTAATATTGCTTGGCAAACTCTTTATCCGCCATAACAGAGACCCTCTCCTTTTTATATATCCAAAATCTTTCTAAACCACTCAACATCTGAAATAATCCCCTCTATGCACAAATAGATTTGTCAAATAGCGAAACAGCAAATAGTTCAGTTAAGTTATACAACTATCACATCCACATGCACTCAATCCTTGGTCATCGTGATCACCAAGAAAGGAAACCTACAGCTTTGCCAGAACTATAGACCCATCAGTTTGATCAGTCATCCAAGCAAAGCCATGCTGAAGATAATTCTCAACAGAATAAAGCCTCAAGCAGAGAAAATTATTGCTGAAGAGCAGGCAGGCTTCCGAGCAGGAAGGAACACCGCAGAACAAATCTTCAGTCTCAGACTTCTTTGCGAGAAATACCTTCAGCATCAGCAGAATCTATTCCACGTCTTTATATATTTCAAAAGGCTTTTTATAGGGTATGGCATGCAGTCTTATGGGCAACTGTGAGGAAGTACAACATCAGCTCAGACCTGGTGCAGGTTGTTGAGCACCTCTATGACAAAGGCAGCAATGTTGTCATCATCAATGACACCAGAGGAGATTGCTTTCGAACAACAGTTGGTGTCAGACAGGGATGTATTATGTCACCTACACTATTCAACATTTTCCTGGAGGGGTTCATGGAGGATGCCTTGCATGACCACAATGGCACTGTCAGCATCAGAGAAAGGACAATCACTAACCTTCGCTTAGCAGAAGATATTGATGGTTAAGAAGGAGATCAAAAAGAACTGGCTCACTTGGTTGAGCGCCTCGATACAACCTCCACAGCATACGGTATGGAGATTAGCGCCGAGAAAACCAAACTGATGACAAACAACACTAATGGCATCAGTGCATAAATGAAGATCAGTGGACATAAACTGGAAAGAGTCACAAGTTTCAAGTGCTTTGGATTAATTATCACAGATTAGGGTTCCAAACCAGAACTAATTTCCAGGATTGTCTAAACAACAGCAGCAATAATAAGTTTGAGACCAAGATGGAATGATACCAGATTTGTTTTTAGTTCCAAAATGAGGCTGACGCGCTCAATAGTCGTATCCATCTTTCTGTATGTTTGTGAAACATGGACGCTCACATAAGATCAAAGAAGGATTCAAACCTTTAAAACGAGATGTTACAGCAAGATCTTGGGCATCTCATACATTGACCATGTAACCAACGAAGAAGTCCACAACAGGATCGAACGAGCCATCAGATCCTAAGAAGACCTCTTGACAACTGTCAAAAAGCGCAAACTGAAGTGGTATGGTCATGTCTGAAGATCATCTGGACTGGCAAAAACAATCTTGCAAGGCACAGTGCGAGGGTGCAGAAGATGGGCAGACAGAAGAAGATTTGGGAAGACAACATTAAGGAGTGGACAGGCATGGGATTTTTAGATTTCCAAAGGGCGGTAAAGAACATGGAAAGATTGAGAGAACTGGTTGTGTCAACTGTGGTGCCCCAACAACCTTTTGTGTTAAGGGATTGATGATGATGATATCTTTTTCGGTCAAATCCAACGTTGAATTTGACTTGCATTTACTGTAAAGTTGGCTCTGTAAGGCTGGAGCAAAGTACATGAAATGAAAAGCCTATTTACACTTTTTCAGCTGGTTTTTGTGTTGATATTGCATGTTGGGATCAGGTACTCATTGTTTTAAAACACAATTGTCTTTTTAACTCTGCATCATTAATTACAAATAAAGTTTTAGAAAATCTTCCTTAAAATTTTTCAGCATCTGAAAAATGATAGTATCCCTATGCGGTCGTGTTGGACGTTGCCCAAATTTGAAGTGAATGTATTACAAACAACGTCTTTGGACAGCAATGAAAGACAAAACCTCACTACGTGATCTCTTAGTCTAAAGTCGTAACGTAAGCGACAGAGTAATGACAATAGTCTATTTTAACTGTGCAAATTATTCAGTCCTTTTCTACCACATCCATATTTAAAAGGTACTTTTTTCTTGTCAAGAACGAAAAATGCCAGCAACGACAAAACTCTGACACATGTACCATCAGCATAATACTGTAATAAATTGTTCAACCACTTTTCACTCGTCTGGTTACTTTGAGTAATCGTTGTAGAGCTGATAACTTGAAACACAATTATTAAGACCAGTAAAATCAGTATACGGTATTTTAAAATGAAATGGTTATAGGGATAGGGCCATTTTAGCAGCGCGGTCTGCTTTCTCATTACCTTTAATGCCAATATGGCTTGGAAAACAACAGGGTACTATATTGTGGGAGGTACTCAGCTTAGTATTTTTGAGGAGAATATTGGCTAATAATGGTTTCTCCAGTTTTCTATTATGTAGTGACTGAAGTACTGATAGTGAGTCGAAGAAGATGATGCTGTTTAAAATACGTTTGTTTTCAATATATTGCAAAGCAAGGTCTATTGCTCTGATTTCGGCTGAGAAAACTGAAGCACCGTTTGGCAAGCGAACTTTTGTTGTGCGTTTCCAACTAACAAAGACTGCAGCAGCCTTTTCCTCATCTTTTGATCGATCTATATAAATTCTTGTATAGTTTTCCAGTTGGGTGAGTAGTTCATGATAAGAGTTGTGGAAGATGGAAGGGTTTGTCTCCGATTTTTTTCCATCACGTAACGTAAAAAGTATTTGGGCTGTTTGAGTAGCCAGGGAGGTGTTTCGGAGATGGACATTTTCTGAATTTTTAAAGATCAATTTTGGCACTGTCAAGGCTGGATGATATTCTGATGCCAAAGGTAGGTGTAGCGTATGGTTTCCTTTCGTACAAGGGTTTGTATTTGGGTTGAAAAACCGTAAAAAGAAAAGCAGGGTTCAGAGGGTTTGATCTTAATTTGAGAGCATACTGTGTGGAAAGTATTTCTCTACGAAGTGTTTCATCCTTAGGGTCCCGGGTTGTAGAATTGGCCCGACGTGACTCGCTACGTGTCGGGGGAGGAAAGGATCCTTGTAGTTGAGCAGAGGCTTTCCGATGCAACACACTACTTTGGCCTCCACTTCTTCTAGACGGGTTGTCGCGATGGACCCGTTCTCGACAACTCGGCTTGTCACGCCGAGCCCTAGAAGGTCTTTATTTACTCGCCCACTTTCATTATCTTTCTCGTTGTATCTCTCTTGATACCACCGTTGCCCATACATTCTATCCCTTTAACTTTCCCTTTCCCACGTCTAAGAATACTTCCTCTAAGGCGGTGGCTCAACGGGTGAATCGGGTGGTAATTTTACCGACTGAGTATATATTACGGGATGTATCAGGAGGTGATTTTGCCTACTGAGTCTAACATCCGTGTATCCCTGGCATTTGCAAAGTGTCCCCTTGTTGGGGTTCTTCGTGGGCGGGGAGCACAGGTGCTGAATTTTAAAAACACCGACACGGAAAATTTAACAAAAAAATCAACTTATACGCACCAAACCTGGATCCGACTCAGATGACGAACCATGTGGTGTGGATTCATTTCCACGCTTCATGGTGATACAGTCAACAGATGCCTCAAAATCGCTTATCGTACTCTCTCCGTTCGTTATTGAAAAGACAATTACGTGACTGATTAGTACACCAAAAAGTGTTAAAATTTGAAATCGGGCTGCCTACGTGTCGAGTGTGAGCGACTAGGTCAAACAGAAAACATCAAGAAAATGAAAACATTCTTCGATATTCCAGTGGCCTCGTTCGCCCACACAACAATCAATTCGTCCAAAGGCGTCATTCGCTGTCGGGACTTGGCTGGAGTAAGCGAAAAGGACATCATTGAAGGGTTAAAAAACGAAGGTGTCACTGCGGTTCGCAGAATACGAATTAAACGTAACAACAATCTGCAGGACACCAACACATTTGTACTCACCTTCAACAAACCAACAGTACCCAGAGTGGTGAAAGTTGGCTTTTTGCAAGTGAAGGTTGAGATTTACATACCTAACCCACTTCGATGCTATAATGGCCATCACGAAGACCGATGCTCAAACTGCAAAATATGTGGCCGAGGCGGAGACCATTCTCATCAGGAATCTGAGTGTAAAGCTACTCCGCATTGTGTCAACTGTGGAAAGGAGCACCAAGCCAATTCCAAGGATTGTGATACCTGGAAACAGGAGAAGGAAATACAGAGGGTAACATTCACAGCTAACATTCCCTATCCAGAGGCCAGAAAGCTTGTACAGGCAAAAACATCCCTTTTTGGCCCATTCTTCTTCACTGTAGTTAAAAATAATCCCAAAGCAACGAAGGACGCTCCAACACAGACAGATCCACCCGAGTCAACATCAAGGTCTAACTCCCTCCATTACCAAGCACAGAAAACAACGGCATCTACCGAAAAATATTTTAATAATACCCAACCACCGAAATCACCAAAGAATAAAAACAGATCTCAAGGAAATAGGCAGCAAAAGGGGTCAGATGACCCCGTCAAATTCTATAATAGGTTGGAGACATTGAGAGCATGGATGCAGAAGAAACTGCTCCACGTTCTCAAAGTAGGTGCAGACCTACCAACAAAAATGTCGTCCCCGTACTTCCTCCAGAGAAATAACCAAACAGATTGTCTCCGCGAAAAGTCTAACCTAGTTTCACAATTTCCACCTTAAACTTCTAATGAAGAATACTATCATACAATGGAACTGTCGAGGACAAGAAAGCCAATTACAATCATATTCTTATGCTTTTGAACGAATATGATCCTGCAATGTTATGCCTTCAGGAAACCTTTTTAAAGATACGGCTAACATCACACTTAAAAAACTACTCCCTGTTTAACACCTACTTTCAGAATGTTGACAGGGCCTCAGGCTGTGAACCTCAAAAACCCCTCAGCGTCATCCCATTAAACACAAATTTGCAAGCCATTGCTGTAAGTGTCACTCTACATCGAGTGTTTACTTTTTTTTTCTATTTACATACCACCAAACACCAACCTACTACCAAATGAATTAGACACGCTTGTAGAACAACTTCCTCCGCCATGTTTTACTCAGTGATTTTCATGCCCATAACATTTTATGGGGATAAAACTACATAAGTTACAGAGGCAAGAAGGTTCAAGATTTCATTACTAGATACGACTTGTGTCTATATAACACCAAATCTCCGACGTACTTACACCCAGGATCGGGTACATACATGTGTATCGACTTGACAATTTGTTCTCCTTCGCTACTTTTGGATTATAATTGGAAGGTCGCTGAGGACCTTCACAGAAGTGATCACTTTCCAATCTCTCTTGAAAATATTAACTCTATAATTGATGACGCAGTTCCACAGTGGAATTTAAAGAAGGCCGACTGGACCAAGTTTGAAACACTTTGTACAGCTAGGCTTAACAAGGATACAGTTCTAAACGGCAGTGACCCTATTCGTCATTTTACTTCTGTCTTAATTGAGATTGCAGAGGAATCTATTCCTAAGTCGTCACCGAACTGTAAAAGAACCCCCAAAACCGTGTTTGACCAAAGAATGTAAAGAAGCCATTAGACAACGCCGAGAAGCACTGAAAGAATTTAATAATCGTCCAACGCCCGAAAATTTAACGAAGTAAGGTATTGTTCGGGCCAAAGCTCGCCGCACGATTAAAGAAAGTAAACGAGCATCATGGAAAAAAAATATGTTTCAGCTTTAAATTCTCGTTCCTCTATAAAGAAAGTTTGGGACACGATTCGCAAAATAAATGGAAAATGAAAACAAAATTCACTTCTACAACTGAAACTAAATAACAACATTTTCAATACCAAACATGAAATATTTAATATACTTGCTGATAGTTTCTCTAAAAATTCCTCATCGTCTAATAATTCAGAAGCTTTCATAAGATTAAAGCTCAGAAAGAAAAGACACGGTTGAAGTTCGCATCCAATCACTCTTAAAGTTATGATCAACCGTTTTCGTTGTTGATACATACTCGTGTATCGACTTGACAATTTGTTCTCCTTCACTACTTTTGGATTATAATTGGAAGGTCGCTGATGACCTTCACAGCAGTGATCACTTTTCAATCCCTCTTAAGAACACCAACGTTACAATTGATAACGCAATTCCACAGTGGAATTTAAAGACGGATGACTAGACCAAATTTGAAACACTTTGTACAGCTAGGCTAAACAGGAATACCGTCCTAAACGACAATGACCTTATTCGACAATTTACATCCGTCTTAATTAAAATTGCAGAAGAATCCATTCCTAAGTCCTCACCGAACTGTAAAGGAACCCAAAAAGTGTGGTTCACTAAACAATGTAAAGAAGCCATTAGACAACGCCGAGAAGCACTGAAAAAATTTAATAATCGTCCAACGCCCGAAAATTTAACTCAGTACCGTATTGTTCGGGCCAAAGTTCGCCGCACGATTAAAGCAAGTAAAAGAGCATCGTGGAAAAAATATGTATCAACTTTAAATTCTCATTCCTCTATAAAGAAAGTTTGGAACACGATCCGCAAAATAAATGGAAAGGGAAAACACAATTCGTTCCGACATTTGAAACTAAATAACAACAATTTCAATACCAAACATGAAATAGCTAATCTACTTGCTGACTGTTTCTCTAAAAATTCCTCATCGTCTAATTATTCAGAAGCTTTCGGAAGATTAAAAACTCAAAAAGAAAAAACACGGTTGAAATTCACATCGAATAACTCAGAGTTATCACCAACCGTTTTCATTGTCGGAGCTTATGGAATATTTGAATAAGACCCATGATACATCCGCTGGGCCTGACGATATACATTGCCAGTTTTTGAAACACCTTCCAGAACCATCATTAACAGTTCTTCTGGAAATCTTCAATGATTTTATAGATTACTGGTAATGTACCAAAACTTTGGAAAGAAGCAACAGTAATATCAATTCCCAAACCAGGTAAAGATAGCGTAGATCCTACCAACTATAGACCCATATCACTGACTAGCTGCGTATGTAAAACAATGGCAAGAACGATCAATTCTCGACTTGTATGGTATTTGGAAACCAACAATTTAATATCTCCTTCCTAAAGTGGCTTTCGTTATGGTCGTAGCACCAATGATCGTCTGGTTAGAATGGAAACATGTATTCGCGACGCTTTCATCAAGAAGGAACACTTAGTAGCGGTTTACTTTGACTTGGAAAATGTCTATTACACGACATGGAAGTACGGAATACTAAATGACCTACACGATCTGGATCTGAAAGGCCGTCAGCTCTCTTTCATATCAAACGTTCTCTCAGACAGACAATTCAAGGTACAAGTGGGCTCTAACCTCTCTAATATGCACGATCAAGAGATGAGTGTGCCCCAGGGCAGTATTTTATCTGTGACGCTTTTCAACATAAAAATCAATAGCATCACCAAGTGTCTGGCTCCTGGTGTGGATTCCTTCCTATACGTTGATGACTTTTTAATATGTTACTGATCAAAGCACGCAATTCAAAGACAACTTCAACAAAATATCAACAAGATTCAAAATTGGGCAATTTACAACGGTTTCAAATTCTCGAAATCAAAAACTTTATCCATGCATTTCTGTCAGTTACGAAGACGTCATGATGAACCTAAACTCACGCTGGACGGAACACCTATTCCAGTTGTTGAGGAAACAAACTATTTAGGTATTATCTTCGACAGAAAACTGACTATTATTCCACACCTGAAGAATTTGAAAGCTAAATGCTTGAAATCTCTAGATTTACTTAAAGTAGTGGCGCACAGTGACTTTGATGCTGATAGAAGAGGCATTCTCAGTTTATATAGAACGTTTATTCGCTCCAAACTGGACTATGGTTGCGTTGTTTGTGGTTCAGCTAGGAAGTCCTATTTGAAGATGCTTGACCCAATTCATCATCAAGGAATAAGATTCGCTCAAGGAGCTTTTAAGACATCCCCGTGTGAAAGCCTACTCGTTGAAGCCAACGAACCACCTGTATCACGTCGTAGAGAAATGCTTTCCGCACATTATGCACTCAAATTAAGACGAAACCCTCTGACCCCTGCTTTTTCGGCTGTTTTTCAACCCAAATACAAAACCTTATATGAAAATAAACCAAATGCTACACCTACCTTTGGCATTAGAATATTACCATGCCTTGGCAGTACCAAAATTGATCTTTCAAAACTTCAGAAAACGTCCGTCTCCGAAACACCTCCCTGGCTATTTCAACAACCAAAAGTACTTTTTGTGTTACACGATAGAAAAAAATCGGAGACAAACCCTTCCATCTTCTGCAACTCTTATCATGAACTCCACACCCAATTTGAAAATTATACAAGAATATATACTGATGGATCAAAAGATGAGGAAAAGGATGCTGCAACCTTCGTTAGTGGAAAACACACAACAAAAGTTCACTTGCCAAATGGTACTTCAATTTTTTCAGCCGAAATCAGAGCAATTGACCTTGCTTTGCAAGATATTGAAAACAAACGTATTTTGAACACCATCATCTTCTCCGACTCACTATCAAGTACTTAAGTCACTAGATAATAGAAAACTGGAGAACCCATTAGCCAATATTCTCCTCAAACATACTAAGCTGTGTACCTCCCACGATATAGTATACTGTTGGTTACCAAGCCATATTGGCATTAAAGGTAATGAGAAAGCAGACCGCGCTGCTAAAATGGCCCTATCACTAGAACCATTTGATTTTAAAATACCTTATACTGATTTTAAACCTAGTATCAAAGAATCTTTACGTCAGAAATGGCAGGTATCATGGAATGATGCCGTAAATAGCAATCTTCATGCCATCAAGCAAACCCTAGTAGAATGGGCTCCTTCCTAGAGAACCGTCCATAGGGAGGAGGTAGTAATTGCAAGAATTCGAATTGGTCATACGCATATAACCCACTCGCACATACTGAAAAGAGAAGACCCACCAGAGTGCATTTCTTGCAATGAACCATTCACCGTTAAGCACTTTGTTGGAGTGTTTCGACCTCCAACCCACGCGTGATCAGTATTACAATGTGCATGATATTAGGGAGCTCTTTGATACAGTCAGGGTGGCTTGTATTATAGACTTCCTGAAAGAAGTAAACATTTGTTACAAGCTATAGCTATTATGCTGTCACCTTTAGCAGTTTTACGTAATGTATATACCGTACCTTAATTTTAATTACCTTTCATCTGCCTCCATTAACATGCACCATTAAGATTCCCCGTTGATCGGGATGCTTTATTTATTTATTACCGTTTCCATTTTTTTTCGTTTTACTTTCAACTGTTTAGATTTGTATCGCTGGTCGATAGGAAACCTTTTACCACTTTTAAACGATCAAAGATATAAACTTTTATATGGCGCTAAATAGCCTAACAGTGCTGATGCGCCGTAAAAATATAATCAACCAACCAACCAACCAACTTCTGCATCCATATCCTTAAAGTCTCCAAACCTACTGTGGAGTTTTATTGGGTCATCAGACACCTTTTGCTACCTATTTGTTTGCGATTTTCTTTTTTGCTGTTTTGTGATTTTGGTGGTGGAGTGTTGTTGAATGTTGTTTGAGTCGATATTAAGGTTTTTAGAGGTTGATAATGCGTGGTGTTTGAGGTAGTAGTGGGTTCAGGTGGGCTTGTTTTGGTTTGAGCGTCCTTTGTTGCTTTTCGATTGTTTTTCACTACAGTTGAGAAGGACGGGCCGGGGAGGGAAGTTCTAACTTGTACATGCTTTCTGGCCTCTGGATAGGGGATGATGGAGGTGTACTTAACCCTTTGAATTAGCATGGTGCTCCTTTCCAAAGCTGACACAATGCGGTGTGGCTCTGCACTCGAATTCCCGATGAGTAGGGTCTCCGCATCGGCCAGATACCTGGCTTTTCGAGCATCGGTCTTCATGGTAGCCGTATTTTTGACATTTGAAGCATCGCAGGGATTTGGTATATACATCTCCACCTTGATCAGTAGGAATCCAACTTTGACCACTTTAGATACTGTTGGTTTGTTGAAGGTGAGTATAATGGTGTTGGTGTCCTGCAGATTGTTGTTACGTTTAATACGAATTCTACGGTCTGCAGTGACACCTTCATTTTTCATCCCTTCGATGATTTCATTGTCGCTGACTCCAGCCAAGTCACGGCAACAAATGACGCCTTTTGATGTGTTCAGTGATGTGTGTGCGAAACAAGTTACTGGGATTTCATGAAAGGTCTTGATTTTCTGGATGTTCTCAGTATGTGCTTTACGTTCGCACTCGAGAAGCAGACCACCTGATTTAAGTTTTTAACACCTTTTGGTTTGCCGCCTAATCCAAGTATAGTTTTTTCAACTATAAATATCAATAGTGCGGCAATTGGTTTATCTTCATCTTTGGACTGGATGACCATGAAGCGAGGAAAAGATTCCACACCATATGGCTCATCGTCAGAGTCTGAAATAGTTTTTTGTTCTCTTGAGTTGACTTTTATTTTTGATTTTACATTTTTTTGTTGTTACTTTTGTTATTTCGTCACTCATGCTCGCCCACCCGACATGGATTCTAGCAAGGGGACACTTTTCAAGTGCCAGGGATACACAGGTGGCATACTCAGTAGGAAAGATTACCGATTACCTCCCGATTGGCCCGTTAAGCTACCGCCTTCTAGGAAGTCTTCTAAGACTTGGGAAAGGGAACGTTAAAGGGATAGAATGTAGAGGCAACTGTGATGTCAAGAGAGATAGAAGGAGAAAGAAAAAGGAAGTGAGCGAGTATATAAAGACTTGCTAGGGCTCGGTGTGACCAGCCGATTTGTCGAGACCGGGCCCATCCCGACCACCCGTGTAGAGGAAGTAGAGGACAAGGTAGTGTATTGCATTGGAAAGCCTCTACTCAACTACCAGGATCCTTTTCTGCTCCGACACGGGTCGCAACCCACGGCAAACAGGTTGTCTCTACTTAGTCGCCTCTTACGACACGTATCGAGGTATGTCGGGCCAATTCTACAACCCCGGTCCCGCAGGGGGAGTGACTATTCGTCAAACAATTAACTACGACGCATAAAATCACCACAATTACTACACTATGCACAAAAAGTTTTGTTTGCATGTACATTTTTAAGATAAGAAGAAAAAAGTTACAGTTAAGACTAATAAACTGTGCCGGATCTATCATCCCATTATAAACTATATATGTACTTGCACGTGTAACCCAAGCATTTGCACGTTTGACATGGTAAGGAGAAATTATACAGATTGGAGGCGATGGCGGGGATAATGTTTGGTTACCAGATATGATATTTAATAGATGTCACCGCTTTTTGTACAAACTACCGGGCTTCATTTGATCCATTACTGTGCGTATCCTTTGTAGGCCCCTGAAATTTCTCTAAATCGCCGAGCATAAGTAGAGTATGCCCGGTATAGTACACCCGTACAGAGAGCAACATGAGTTACCAAACCATAGTTCATCAATGGATTTTGGATAACTTCTCAATAAAGTATTTTCCCCTGATGTTTATTGCACACACGAACTCACACACACACACACACACACACACAAACACTTTATTATAATTATCCTTTATACATGCATTTCAAGTCTTACTACGCGTAATGTTTTCCAAAAAGTTCTCCAGCATCCAACACACTTTTAACAGTCTTCCAACTTGCAATATTTCTCCAGATAAATTCTAACTATACGGTATTCAAGGCCTGAAAAGTTCGAATTGGTAGTCAGCAAGTCACGATACTAAAGAGAGTCAGAAGCCTTTTATAGGTAATACAAAAAATTTCAGTGTTAAATGTAGAACTTCAATTGTTCGTATTATTCTAACATTAATAATTTCTTAACTTCTATATTTTATATGGTATCCATGTTCATGAGATTTAATATTTATATATTCAGCTTTAAGTTCCTGTCCTCTGACAAGATTCGTTGAAGCTCTCAGTTGTATAAATGTAAAGGAGCGCGCTTTGACGAAAGGCTAATTCGTTTGGGTGTTATGTATATCTTTACTGTGTGTTTAAATT
This sequence comes from Megalonaias nervosa, assembly GCA_016617855.1. Classification (NCBI taxonomy): domain Eukaryota; kingdom Metazoa; phylum Mollusca; class Bivalvia; order Unionida; family Unionidae; genus Megalonaias; species Megalonaias nervosa. The sequence goes on from JAECUM010016318.1 coordinate 30,832, forward strand.
TATCCATGACTATAGATTGTATGGGTCATTTTGTAAACAGCATGTTGCATAGCTAACTTCGGTCCATGGTTCTTGACTAAGTCTTAAGATATATAATATAGATATATAATTTACTCAACTCTTATGACTAATATATATACTAGTGAAATCAAATTTATTATTGCTTTGGTTCAAATTTCCAATATCCATTAAACAATACCTTAATATTTTCTCACTACTTAAAAAATCACGTATCATAAATAGTCTATATATGTGTTCCATTCTGATTAAGCATATGAAGCAAGTTTAAACATTTCTATATTCCGAAACTGAAATTATGTTTTGCGTGACATAGGTTCCAAATTGAGAAAATATAACAAATTGTGTTATTTTTATAATAACATGACAAAAAGTACAAATTTTATTTAGTAAATCTGAGAATAGAGCAGTGCGATGACTTTGGATACATTCTTTTTTTTGGGGGGGGGGCACCAGACAGATGCCCCCCCTTAGCCAAAAAATTAAAAAGTATTTTATTTTTTTGTGTTTCCCCCCTTAGAGGTGTTGCAATGTATTTAAGTTTATAACAGAATTTTGATCAAAATTATTATATTCAAATTTTGATTGGGGTATTTCTCCCCAGAGTTTCTAAGGGTTTGTTTTCCCGATCGGGTTTTATTCACCCAGTCGGAATCCCTCGCCTTTTATAATTTTTGACCTTTGCCAGAGGTCCCTATGTCCTGTGTATGCTATTTGTGTTATGCTATATTGTGTGAATACTATATATTTTTGTGTAAGGACGGCAATTATATCAAATCTCCCCAAGTTGTCTACAGATATACATCTTCATTTAAAAAGGATTTATTACTATTTTTAATTTCCATTTTTGTAAATTTTGAATAAGAAACGGTGTAATAACTAATTTATAAAAAAAAAACAAAGTTTATTGTTTTTCTGCCTGTGATATGTGTGTCGTTTCTTATATTCCTTTTTTTCGTATTTATTTAAAATTTTAAGACTTGTACTCTATAAGGAGTCACATGTCATTGATTTAAGAGTTCTTAGGCTTTGTCCTCTTTAAGGAGCCACATGTGTTTTCTTTATTTTATACATCATGCTTCTCTTAGTATGTGGACATGTCCTTAATCAAGTGTATATTTGTACCATTCCAAAACAGAAAAGAGTCCGAAAGGGCCTAAAATTTCCAAAGCAAAAATTAAGAATCCTTTGTGTTAGTATTTTTTTCTCCTTCACCTCTAGAATCCTCTCCTATATATAAAAAAACCCTATTTGTTTGTACTGTTTGTCCATTTTCTACACATAGACTTTTCAGAGATTCTTTCACAGGCCTGTCCACTTCGCGTAGCGCCATGTGGTATAGCCCCGTGACGTTACTTTCTCCTACTTCCTCCATGTGTAGATTCCCTGTCCCATGTTATCTAAAAATAATAAAGAAAGAATTGTTATTTTGTTAGATTTTAGATGAAAAATTATTTGGATTCCATATTTATAGTGTTGATTAATTCCTTAAGAAGTTCCAAAGCAGTAAAACTTAAATCTTAAATTTGTAATTTCACCCACTCCTGAGGGGATCGAGAGATGAGACCGGGGTTTCATCCCGCGCTCAGGCTGGTACTTGCCCCTAATGGGCCGTAAACCGAAAACCCTCTCTCATCTCCCACCCCGTCTTTTGTGGATGCTAAAATTTCTTAATAAGACTAATTTTCTCTGTGACCGGTTATTTCTGTATCACAATTACCTGTCCACTTTTGATCATTGTATCTGTTATGTAGTTTATTATTCAAAATAATGTTTTCCTATCAAATTTCCAATCTAGAAAAAGCAATCTGTTTCTTTGGAACTATTTTGTGTTAGTTACTAGCGCTATTATTTTGTCCCTTTCTTTTTCCCTATTTTTACATTCAATAACTACGTGCTTTTTTTGTAAAACTACTTGATTTGCATAGAGGGCATTTGGGGATTATTTTAATCATTCCTTTCCTTTTCACTACTTCCCCCGTTACCCAAACATTATGTAGGTATTTAAACATTATGCTTTGTAATTTTAAAGATTTAATGTTCGTCCAGTTGTACCATGTCTTGTCCCAGTCTACCCCCCCAATTTTCCTGTTCTACTTTACATCTTTTGTTTTTTGTGTATTCCTCTCTTAAAAAGTTGTATGTTCCCTTTTCCCCAATACTCCATAATTCTTTTTTGTCTCTATATTTAAAAATTAAATCTCTAATATATTTTTTTTTTTTTTTGCCACTACTAAATTTTTTCCAAGTGAATTATTTCTAAAAATATCTTCTCTATTTCTGATTACAAAGCCAAACCAAAAAATATATAACGCCTCCCACGGCATACTAGGAATAGCTTTCAATTTCTTAAAGCGATTTATTATATTTGCCTCTTGTATCAATTTTGGGTTTGGTAACGCTAAACCCCCTCTTGTTTTTTCTATAAAGAGTTTCTTTTTATATATAATGCAGTTTGTTACCCCATATATAATTTATTATTTCATTATCTATACTATTTAACTTTTTGTTTTTTATATCCAGTGATTTTAAAATAAAATTCATATTGGAATAAAGGTAGGTTTTGCAAATTGTGCTCGCTACATAATGCATAAAGGCATTTGCGCCCAGATTGTCATATTTCTTGTTAATTTATCCTTTATATTTTTTAGATTTCTCTCTCCTCGTTTTCTCCATAATATATACCCAAGGCTTTTACTCTTTCTTTTATTAAGGGGGGGGGGGGAGGCCTAGGGTGGTTCCCTCTCCAGTTTCCTGTTTTTAATATCTCTGCTTTTTCATGATTTATTTTTGACCCTGAAGCTTTACCGAACGTTTCATATTCTTTCTCAAGATGTTTAAAAGAATTTGGGTCTTTTTTAAAGTTTGTGCAATTATCAGCATGCTGGAGCATTTTAAATTCTTCTTTCAAATTTGGGATCTTAATTCCCTCGATCTTTTTGTTAGCTGTTATTTTTATGCTTAGTATTTCAATTGCTATTACGTATAATAATATTGACAGTGGACAAACTTGTCTCACTGATCTCTGAATTTTAAATTTTTCCGTGGTCGCACCATTTACCTGCACTCTTGCAGTTATATTTCTGTACAGGATTTCAGTCCATTTTCGGAAATTTACTGCGAAACCAAATTTTTCTAGTACACTTTGTACATAGTTGTGTTCAATTCTATCAAAGGCTTTTTCCTGGTCTAGAAGTACCATAGCACCTCTTTGCCCTGATTCTTATTTAAATTCTATTACTGTTTTTATATTTAAAATGTTCATTTGTATATAATTACCTTGAGAACCACAAGTCTGGTTTTTATTTATTATATTTCCCATGTATTTTTTAACTCTATTCGCTAATATTTTGCTTAAAATTTTATAATCAATATTTAGGAGGGAGATGGGCCTCCAATTTTTTAAATCCTGTCTATCCCCTTTCCCTTTATAACTTAATGAAATTAGGCTTTCTCTCATTGTGTTTGTCATTTTATCATTTCTTAAAAAAATATTATTATATAAAAACTCCATGATCGGCGCTAACTCACGCTGGAATTGTTTATAGAATTCCACCGTGAGTCCATCTCTTCCTGGTGATTTCCCTTTGGCCAGGGAATTTATTGTTTTTAGTATTTCCTCTGTTGAGATAAATTTATCACATAAGTCTTTATGTTCTGATGTAATTTTCTCACATTTTGCATCTTTTAGATATTCCTCTATTTCTTCCTTATTTATTTTTTGTGTTTTATAAAGTTCGCTATAATATTCTTTCACTATATTCATAATCTCTCCTTCTTCAGTTATTTGTCTATTATTTTTTGAATTTTAATGCCTGTATGTTTTTTTTCTCCCCCCCCCTTCTTAATTCTTCCTTTTTATATTAGTCCCCTTGCCTTTTTATACAGATCAGAGAATTTACCCGCCCTAATTTCCTTACCATTATTTTCTTCTTTTCGAATTTTCCCCAATTTTTCTATCAGATTTGTTTCTTTTTCTTGTCCGTTATCTTTTTTTAGTTCTCTAATTATTTCCTCTTTATCTTTATTTAGTTTTTCTCTTCTCCTTTTTGAGTATTGTATTGCTATCACTTTTATATCTCTTTTTAACCAGTCCCATTCCTTTATTATGTTTTCATTTTTTGACATATGTACTTTATAAATTAGAATTTTTATTTCCTTATTGAATTCTTCGTCTTCCATTATTTTGTTGTTACATTTCCAATTTCCCTTCGCCCATTTGGTCCTATTTTTTTTTTGTCTTTATTTTTACATCAATTAATGTATGGTCCGAAATCTTTAAATTTGTTATATTTGCTTCCTCATATATCCCTTTATCAAAATAAGTTCCATAAAATTTATCCAGTCTGCTTGCTAGGCCTATTTTATACACATACGTATATTCTGTCCTTAATAAATTTAGTTTCCTATATATTTCATCTAAATTATGTTTGGTTTTTTTAGTAATTCTATCATATACTGACTAAATCTTAAATCATCTGATGTTAAGTTCCCTGTTCTATCTACGTTTTCTCCTACCCAGTTAAAATCACCTCCAATTATTAGTTCTTCCATTGAGTATTCACTTATATATTTGTCTAAATTTTCAATAAAATCTTGTTTGTTATACTTGTTCGCCGGAAAGTACACATTGATTATATTTAATTTATTTATTTTTATATGTAATAATCTTCCCTCAAAGAGTTTTTTCCAATCTATTTTTTCCCAATTTAAATCTTATTTTTTATTATTGTAGCTACCCCCCCCCCTTTAAGATCCTTTTTTGTGTAGTTATTTAAAATTACTACTGCATTCAGTTTTTCTTCTGTGTATGCTATCAATTCTTTTGAGAAACCATTGTGGGTCTCCTGTATTAAGATTACATCGTATTGGCTTTCCTTACATAATTTGTCTATTTTTTTCTTTATTTATTCCATTAGTATTAACAGATGCTATTTGGAAGTTTACTCCCTCCATTTTTTTTTTCTCCCAGGTGGCCGCATCTCACATTTTGTTTGATTTTAAATCACAATTATTGTTACAAGTTTTCTAATTTTAATTTAAAATTGTTATTTATTCATTATTTGAGGGGCTTGACCCCTCAGTTTCTTTTTCCCTTTTGGAGTTTTCGTCTTCTGTCTCAGTAATTTGTTCTGTTTGTTCATCGTTTTCTTTCAAATTTGCCATTGATGTATCCATTTCTGATTCATGTCCGTTTCCTCGTCATTGTCGTTGTCATTGTCCTTGTCATTTCCGTTTCCGTCTTATGTACTGTGTCTTTCCCTTCATTTTTTTCTTTTACTCCCTCATCCTTCCTTTTTTTGGCTGGGATTTTTTCCCACCTTCTGTCAATTCTTGATTAGTCTCGTTTCCTGATGAGGACAACGAGAGTAACCTAATCTTTCTTTTGATAGTTGGTTTCCGTCGCCTTGGCACCGGTGTTGAGGTCAGGGGTTGAATCCCCAAGAGATCCACCGGGAGATCTACCGGGCCTCGCTCTCTTCCACCACAAGTGGATTTTCAGATATACCCTCAAATATATCCTCTTCCTCTGTTAGAGGAAAGAAACCATTGCTTTGTAATAATCTGTCCTCGTAACTTTTGTCTTTTCCTTGATATTGTTGGCTTGATTTATGTGGGCTTAGGTATTTATCCCAAATTTGTCATGTTTCTTTAACAGTTTCATTTATTTTGTCATTGGTCTTTTGCTTTGCCATATCATCTTGTGTTACATCTTGTATTAAGTCATGTATTTCGTCATGTATTTCGTCCCTTGGTTCGTTCTCTTTTCTTGTTTGTGTCACAATTTCCTCCACAATATTTTGTATCTCTGTTTGCTCTTTCTCGCTTAAGTTTATGTTTCCCACCTTTTGTGTAACTTTGCTAGCATAGGTAGCACTGGGTTGAGGATTTGTGCAATCCCAGGCGCTGTGTCCCATGTTATTACATCTTGGGCATTTTCTCTCCTTTTCACACAACCTGTACCAGGAGCGTAGCAGAAACCCCATTTCATAAAAATGAGATGGGATTTTTTTTGCTTCTTCTTTATTAATAGTCAGTATTCTCACTCCTGTTTTCACGCTCTGGTACCCCAAAATTGTCGCCATCTTGTAGGCTTTCACTTGGGTCTTGAGTTTACTTTCCAGCTTATCCACTATCACCTGTGTTTCCACTTCTAGAGGGAGGCCCGACACAAAGAGTTCTGTGACTTTGGCCTCAACCTCTCTTATTATTATGGGTGATTTGTAAACTGACGCTTTTAGTCCTTTAACTTCTATCCAGTCCTTTTCTAGTACTGGTTTTTGATAGTCCTTTGGATAAATAACAAATTTATTTATCCCCTCATTTTGGATTCCATCAATTAGTCCTATGTTTATTCCCTGCACCTTCATAGCTGTGAGAATGTCTGCCTGTCTAGGGCAGTTTTGAGTCTCACCAAAGCCTATAGTATGGCAACCTTCAAGATGGAAGGCTAGTAATCTCAGTTGACCTATTCCCCCTTCCACCTTAGTCCTAAAATACGTATTCAGTTTTGTACCTGCGGGTTTTGTATTTATCATTTGCTCCATTTGCTCCACCTGCGCTTGAGCCATAGTTAATAAGTACTCACTAGAGTAGCGCTCACCACAGATTTGAAAATGCGCTTGAAAACCAGGGTAACACACCACTATCTTTACTTTATGCAATAAAGATCACTGTTAGTGAGATTTCTAGTACATAAATTACTATCGTATAATACAACCCAATGGTATCAGAATTCACAAAAAACACAATGTAAATGAAATTTGAAAATTTGAAAAATTTACAAATGAAAATCTAATCCAAATTCTCAAAAAATTCTCAAAAGGAAACGAAATTTCCCACAATGAGAAAACACAAAAAAAACAACAGAAAACAACAAAAGGTGTATGGATTAGGCTACTTATCTGATTCACAGCAGTTGCTTAATCCGTCTGCTTTGTTATCGCCTTTTTTTTTGCACCTTTACTCCCTCTCGCTTGCTTCGGCGGCATTGAAATGTACCGTATGTACTGTACTGTACTGAAGAAAACATGCAGTATGTTACACCATGCACCCACATGCCAATCCGCCACAGCACCAGCTAGGGGTTCTACTTGAGTGGGATTAGACCCAACACGCACTCAAGCCCTTCAGTTAACAGCGATACCACCAGGTGTCTACCAAGCAGTATGAGACGCCAGTCGCGATTGGTCAGGGACTATGACGTCTCATCGGGGCACCTGGTGTATGGACGGGTGGAAATCGTTCCACATTCCGTCCATGTACAGGAGTACGAGTCTGGCAAAGGAGGAAAGTTACTCAGCAACCGGTGTGGAGCGAAGCAATGGTTGTCATGTACTCCCCAAAACGCCGGCCCGTACTTATTTCAAATTCAGTCCAGTTATACTAATGGACATAATTAATAAGCCAATAATATGTAAGCTACCTCTGCAATTAGCCTAATCCATAAAGTCTTAAAACTTTTCCTATCACCTATCAGGCCAATCATACTAGTACGTAGTGTACATAATGTAAGTCCCTAACAATATTTTATTACTATTATATCTAAGCGACATAGAATATAGTTTGTCCAATATTAGGCATAATGTTTGAATTTGTAACGGTGAGGAAAGGATCAAGTTAGAGTCATGGTTTGTCCAAATTGGGATTCCAAGCCAAAACGGAATCCCTAAAGATAAAGAGGCAATTATAGCCCTAAAAAGGGCTATTTTGGCAGATTATTCGAAGGTTCTTCTGCGGTCTTCTGCCTCTTGAACTTTTTCCGCAGTGCGTGAATCTTTTCCAGTTGGTTCAGGAAACTCCTTGGATTTGTGTATTGCCGTCAAGTATTGGGCAGCATCAATCAGATCGTTCAGTTGGTAGTTTTGGTAGGTATGTCGGTTGTAATGAGAGAGTAGTCTGACCCCAAAGTACCACTGGTTTGGACTAGGTTTGTATGAATTCAGGATTCGCCATGCGAGAAACGTGACTGCGCTGGTAAAATTTGCTGTTTTTATTTTGTACTCTATCGCAGGTTTTAGTCTCATTTCCAGAAATTTTTTTCCTAATGGGGTCCCTCTCGCAAGCCTCTCCCTCTTGTTCTTCCTCGACCTCTACTTCTTCCGTCTCTTCTTCCTCTTCTTCGCTAGAGGTAGACATTTGTAGATCTGCTTCCACTGTAGTTTCCTTTTCACGTTGAACTCTCTGCCGTGATGGTGATTTTGTAGCAGCAGGTACATGGGCCACTATACTGGCAAAGGTTTCCTGTGCTTTTTGTTTTGCCGGGACGTGGTCCGGTTTTGCCTGGGCAGTAGCGATTGTTTGCCTGGCCCTAGTTATTCCTTCAACTTTAATTGGAGTAGTTGGTATAATTGGCGGGAATAAGTTGCTCCGTGGCTAGCTCCATTAATCCGTGTGACTTGTTGCTCTCTTCGCTGCAGACTGAGATGCCCCCTACACTGACTGACTGATGGATTAAATTCGCCTATGCATTCGAGTGCTTTCGCGACTGGTTGTGGCCCCTGGCTGGGCGATTAGCCCTGGGCGTTTAGCCCCGGGCTGGGCTTCCCCCTACACTATGTTTGACATGGCTTATAAACAATCCTAACGGACTTCACAGAGAGCATTCGCTGAAGACCTTTTCTAAACTAAACTTCTGGTCTGGTTGTGTAAGGTGCATACCCTTTATCTAGCTCTAATCTACATATCAAAATGCACAAAATCTAAATTATGTAATCCAAAATAAAGTCATATATCTACTCTCCATACACACTCTTTTCCCACTGATACTGTATGCTAGAATTTCCAAAAATATTATAATAAGCAGGAAATTACTTGTAAACTTTATCCTTATGAGCAAGTTAATTCAAAATTAAACTATAACTACCTAACTCTATTTTAAGCACTTTATACCTACTAAAAGAGATTCAAATTTCCCTGCAACTGGTCACTAATTTTAATGTTTAAATATTAAGGCAGACTTGCTATAATTGATTTTAACTAGCTTTACAAACACATAATCCAACTGTCATATTCACTTCTTTGTTTTGATTTCTCAGCTAGCACTGTAACTTGATACCATTGCATTTGAGTATCTGCTGATAATATGGTATTCACCCAGAATCGCAGCCTCTAAATTTAACAGTGACTAAATAGCTACTCCTCTATCATAGGCATACTAATATTAAATTTGTGGAGAGAATTTAGAAAATTTATACACAAATATATCTTCTCTTCTAAAACTTATGAAAATACCATAGCACCTGAAATAGCTAAATTTCGCCCTATAATAGTATGCAGAGGAATTCTGTGGTCTATATTAAACTCCTGTTAGGTAATCTGTGAGGTTGTTTGTGAACTCTTTTCCCTGATCGATAGGACCAAGGCAACATATGATATTAAGTAGACATTTTTTTACTTCATCAGCACTTTTGTTGGGGAGACCTTCAGCCTCAGACCACTTGGAAAAATTATCAGTGGCTGCAACAATATATTTGTTCCCATTGGCTGTCATTAGAAGGGGACAGATGATGAGGAGTATAGATGAGAGTTGTAGAGACAGATGGTGAAAATGGAGAGAGAGAGAGGAAAAGTCAGAGAGTAAGAGAGAAAAAGTGAGCGAGTGACGCACGATTCCGAATTATTAAGTGTGCTGCTCTTTGCAACATAAAAGTAGTTTAGAGAATTATCTATGATCAGAGAGAGAGAAAGAGAGAGAGAGAGAGAGAGAGAGAGAGAGAGAGAAAGTGAAAGAGGAAGACAGAAAGAAAGAGATAGGGGAAGAAAGAGAGGAATAGAGATAGAAAAACGTGAAAGAGAGGGGGGAGATAGAAGAAGACAGAGAGGAAGAGAGAGAGAGAGAGTAGAGGAAGAGAAAGAAAGAAGACAGACACAGAGGAAGAGGTACAGGGAGGAAGACAGGACAAGAGGGAGGAAGAAAGGGAAGGGAGTAAGAGGACAAGAAAGAAGACAAAGGGAAGACTTAAGGAAGAGAGAGAGAGAGAGAGGAAAAAGAAGATAGAGTGGAAAGGAGAGAGACGAAAGAGAGGAATACAGGAGGAGAGAAAGGAAGATGGAGGAAGAAGGAGATAAAGAACGAGAAGAAAACAAGGAATTTGGATAGGGGAAACAAGGATGACAGGGAGGAAGAGTAACAAAGACAGAGGGGGCACAAGAGAGAGAGAGAGAGAGAGAGAGAGAGAGAGAGAGAGAGAGAGAGAGAGAGAG
>JAECUM010016319.1:0-17618 GCA_016617855.1 Megalonaias nervosa
AAAATTCTTTACTGGGTTTGTTTACATTTCTACGAAAATTTAAGAACGTTTCTACATGTTTGGAAAAAGTAGCACTAAGTGTAGTAATTTCGTCACCGATTGTTTTTAACGAAGTTGAAATAGGAATTTCCTTATCATCAACATACCTTTTCGTTGCAGCATCAAAATCATATTCTGGTGTTCTAAGATTATTAATACCATTATTATTCATATTAAGAAATGCACGCATTATACCGCCATTGGCCAATACGTACTTAGATTCTTGATCGTCGACATATTTCCTTGTTGCGGCGTCTTCATCTGCGGTTGGGTTTCCAAGACCTGTAATTTTATTTTGATTCATAATAATTGAACCTGTAAATGAATCACCAGCTTTCTTAATATAATCGTTGACTGACGTACCGGAATCTTGTATTTTACCCTGATCAGTAATAGTAACTATATTATTAACAACCGCATTAGGAACTCGTATAAGTACATCTGGTAGTTGTATATTACTAGTTTTTAATCGTCCTTCCTTATCCTGAAAAACGACTACTTCGTTTTGATCCACACTGGTTATATTTAATAAATCATCAATTTCATTTCTGAGCTGATCGAGAGTTGCGTATTTAGATAAATCAGCTTGCTGCTGAGCTTTACCACGAGAAGATCTTCCGTAAATGTCCACCATTATATTTATTAATGTCTGTTTAAATGTGACGTCGTAGTATATTCATGTACAACTTTGTGAGGTGGTTTTGTTGATTTTGATATAGCATCAAGTACGTTAAGTACTTCTCGACCATATATTGGTGGATCAGTTAATGTTTGTGTTGGTAACGTTGAATACCATATTGGAGTACTTTGATAGCCGCTAATATACTTTAAGAATTCTTTTGGTGGAGCTAGTCCATATGAATCAAAATAAATAATTACACGTGGATCAATTGCATATCCGACCCAATGCGTGCCTGGACCAGAGTTTTTATCGAGATTAATAATACCGGTTTCAATATTGTTTGGTTGTTTTGGTAATTGATCGCGCATAAAAACTCCTCTAAAATTTTTTATTTTTAATTTTTTAGCAGCATCTAGTAAATCAAAATTGGACATAGGAGATATCAGCAAACTGTTCCGGGTAATCTTAGGCCTTTTCCGTACCATGAATGTGGAGTCCCTGGTAATCTTAGACCCCTTCCCCTTTTTTAAATTCCCTTTCCTGTTGCTTTCTTTAATGCATTTCCAGCAGCAGTTCCAACAGCGCCTAATGCAGCTGCTTTTGCAACAGCTGGGGCTGCAGCGGCTATTAATGCTGGTATTGCTGCAAGAAGTGGAAATATACCACCCGTCTTAATGATATCTTTAATGGCATCCGCAGAAAGATTAAGTTTTATACCTTTATTTGATTTTTTAGATTCATTGAAATGCCTGAGCTGACGTTCTGTAAGAGATAATTTATTTGAACCGCTCATCTGATCTTTCTTTAGCGATATTTTTAATCCACAGTTATTTTTTGATGCTGATTGTATCCTTTTAATCTGACCAGGAGTCAGACTAACACTAACGTGATTATACGACATTATAATATTCATAAACGATCTAATTACATGTTTTCTACTGGCGCATCAACGACTCTCATTCGTCCACCAACACCTTCAAGTAACATCGATTTATCGCTGAGTATGACAGCAATTGCTCTGTAATTGGCAATAGCTCCTATTGTCACACGAGCTCGAAAGTGTATATCAACTACTGACTGTCTGGTTAAATCTAAATGTTCGAGCGAAAAGTAATAAATTGGATATAAAGTTGTAAAATCCAATTGTGATATTTGTAAACCAGTATCAATATTTTGATCACGACCCATGAACGTCATCAGACGGTGATATGCACGTGCTACATGATTTTGATCGAAATTCAATAAAATATCTTCGGATGGTTCTTGATGTCCATTTATTCTTAAAGAAACTTCAGAAACATCAAGATTGTCAAATATCATAATACTAAGATTTTGACTGTTTACTCGTGCAGCATCTTGAAGCGCAATAAATATATGTCGTGGCGCAGAAACACCTTGCTGAGAAGCTATTTGTCATGTAAATAAACCATTAATTGCACTCTGAACAGCATCTGTGGTCATTGTTAACCATGACAACGCTGATTTACCACCTTGACTCATAAAAGAGATTAGACGTTCTTCTTCAGATACTGTTGGAGTCATCACCGGCATCCACAATGAAAGTTTTGTCAGAATTACTCTACCAGGATCAGTACCAGCGGGTCGCCAGATTGCATCATCGTCGGTTGCTTTTCGTACAAGTACAACTGTGTGCTTAGCTCCGAAAATGACTTTTCTGACATTTCTACAAAATCCAAAGATATGTGATAGTGGAATGGTACATGAAAATGCTCTTCTTCCACCACGCAACATTGATCGACGTGATCTAAATCCTAAGTTAAAATCTGGATCTACATTAACAATCATACTTTGTACATCCGCATCGGCGTTTCTAGCAAAATTTCTTGGCCGTCTTATTTCATATTGTTGATACTCTGGAGAATTAGAAGTATCTTTTACAAAAATCATTGACGGGCCAGCCGATCTTGAATAATCGTCGCTGTATCTTGCAAGGCCAAGTATTGTCGTTGCAACGTCAACGTCTTTCTGAATTGATTCAATATTTTTACCATCAATCATATACGTAGCACTATCAAATAACGCCATAATACCATTATTAACAAAACCGACACTAACATCGTCTCCATATGCTACTGGTGCTGCAGGATTAGCGTTATTTAAAATTTCACCTTCAACCTCAATAAAAGCCTCAGCGGGTAGGAAATACCTACTTGTATCCTGAACTTGAAGTTCAATTCGTCCACGCTGATCTGGAATTCGAGCGTCATAAGAATAATATTCATAATCACGCACAGACTCATCTTTGAGTACTGGTGCGTCCATGTCAAATGCTGGATCAGATATGCGCTTGAACATCTTTTATTATATTTATTATCGTCTAAAACGAAGACCACTTCCTGCTATCAGACTAGCGGTTATATTTTTTTCTTTTTCTGACATTGGTACATCAGCCAACTCTGCTAGTTTTTGATTAGCAACTTGATTTATTATTTTACTGACATTTGCAAACATTACTTCAGTACTAGGTAATTTTACAGGTTGAGGTTTTCGTCGATTTAATCGTGCTAGTCTATCTTTAATCGCTGAAAATGCTTTACCAGCGAGATTACCCATAGCACCAATACCTTTTTCACGAACAACATCAATAGCTTTCATACCCAGTTGCTTTGCGATCGGTATTGCTTTTGGGGCTATCCTTCTAAATAGACCCTGAACAACATCACCTAGTCCATCTCCGTAGGTTGTTTTGTATACTGGTAATCGTGAGTTTATTACATTGACCATAGTTGGTCCACGTTGAGTACTATGTACGATCATTTTATTATAGTAATTGTATTTAATTACGTACTTAGTCACTATAGTAGTCATCGGCAATTTCATTAATAAGAGATTGATAAACATCAACGTCCATGATACCGCCAGTAAATAATCGTCTGCAAATATCGGCTGCCTCATTAATTATTTCTGGAGAATTATTACCAGCTCGTTTTCCTCCGATGAGGATTTCTAGTCGATCAACATCAGAGATAACGTTATTAGGACATAGAGTAAAATTACCTCCGGTAGAGAGACCTTCTCCTTCCTTCTCAGAATAATATCCCTCTTCCCCTATTTTTTTTAATCTTTCTTCTATTACATTTAAAGGTTCATGAACATTAAAATATACATTAAGATGTTCTGAAAATAATCCTCTTTCTATTAATTCATTTTTAATTTGTAATATTTCTTTATTCATTAGGTTTATACCATAAATATTCCCCTTCGCTCTAAAACCCTCTCTTGCTTTTTTTTTACTGATAATTTAATAAGCGCTTTTTCAATCATTTTTTCTGATTGTTGTTGTTCTTCCAGAATTTTCTGCGAGGCTGGCGACCAAAATACTGATTCTTTTACTTTTTCCTTTGGTGTTGGTTTTAATGGCGGTGGTAATGATAATGATGGTTGTTGTGGTAGTGGTGGTGATGGTGGTGGTGATTGTGGTGATTCCAATGTTTCAGAAGGAAGCGGAGAAGCTTGTGTTTTTTTTATATATTTTCGTTTTGGTCTTTCTGCTGCTTCTTTCTCTTTTGCTATTCTTCTTTCTTCTTTTTCTCGTTCTTTCTGTTGTCTTGCTTCTTCTTTTTCTCGTTCTTTCTGTTCTTTAATTTGTCTTCTTTCTTCTTTTTCTCGTTCTTTCTGTTCTTTTGCTTCTTCTTTTGCTCTTTTTCTTTCTTCTTTTTCTTGTTTTCTCTGTTCTATAAATTGTTTTACTTCTTCCTCTTTTGCTCTTTTTCTTTCTTCCCTCTCTTGTCTTCTCTGGTCTCCACGTTGTTTTGCTTCTGTCTTTTCTGATTCGAAATAATAATCATGATAATCGATATAACTTTTATATAATGGATCACTAATTTTAGTTTGTTCAACATTCATATATATGCGATATAATAATTTTCGCCACTGTTCACGGGATTTAATATATTTAGCGTATTCAGGTTTTATTAATTTATCTCTTCGACCGAAAGTTTTCACAGCAAACTCAGCTAATTGTTGTGGTTTTTTAAGTTCATTAATTCTTTTAATAGTATCTTCATTAAATTTATCTATCAGTTCAGTATTACGTATTGTAAGAATCTTTTGTTTAGGGGCTGATGCTTCAGCGACTACAGGTATTTGTTGTATTGGTTGAGCAGCAGCAATTTCAGCTGGAAGTCCACGTAAAATTCTTTTTGTCTGTTTTGTTCTCTCCGCTATTTTTCCAGTTGCTTCAGCAGTTTTCTCTAAAACAGGAAGAAGAGGTTTAGTTGTCTCTGTAATAGGTTTAAATAATTGTTTTGTATCCTCTTCAAATTCAATATGAGATTCCTGACGTTCTTGTAATTGTTGCTTGACAGCATCACGAACAGGTAAATATTTTCTAATTGCTTCTAGTCGTTCTCGTGCTAATCTAGCAGAATGAGGTTCTCCGATGACAACCATATTAATAATATTTATACTGACTATTTAATTACAGCAGCAGGCAGGGTGAATGACAAAAATTAAGTGACCCGGCGAGTAAACTAAACGCATTATAACAGAAAAAACAAAAAGTCAAAACTAAAATAACAAAAATGAGCTAACCCAAACAATTTATTATTCGTTTTTCAAACTATACGGTAATAATAAAACTTAGGAGGTTCGGTTTAGCGTTATTGACCTTATTTTTCAGCCCCTGTAGGAACCTTTATTTTTGTAAAATAAAGGTCTGTACAAAGTGGTCTGTTCACCCTGCCTGCTGCTGTTCGTTAAGGTAACAGACAGACGGACTAATACGCTTTGTTCGATATACGTATATACAACTGGGTTTGTACTGGTAACGACGTAGTAGTAAGGGAAATAATCGTTTAATTTACTCCGCAGAGAGAGATAGCAGGGTTATCTCGCTTTATTATATATACAATTGCTTTAATCATAGGAATTGATTATTATTCATATATTTACTCATCAGATTATTAAAAATCAGTAAAAAAATATATTATTTCAGAATCAGATTATTTTTTTCCCCCTGATTATTTACTCGGACGTTCTACGAGCGTATATACAAATTAATATTAAGTGACTCTTCTCGTAGATCCAGAATATTTCCTGCCTGGTCAGTAAGTTTGAAATTTATTCTTGACAATAATGGATTATGTACACGTAGATAAACTGGATTAATTGGCTCAGATACAATTAACCACCCAGGTGGATCTTTAGGACTGAATGTATATAGTATATACCCCTGTTGGGCCTGGTTAGACTTTGAAAGATCTACTTGATAACTGTCATCAATTACGTCACATACTAGATTGACCGCGATCGTAGATGTTATATTAACAATACCAGGTGAGATATGGCGGCCTCCACCATGTGGATCATTATTATATTTAAGAATAGTTGGTGTGGGTATTAATTTTTTCCATGAATCACATATTCTTTTAAAATGTTCATCAATAAGATCATTAACCGGCTTCTTTAGCTCTTCAGAGTTAAATCCAGGAATTATAAATGTTGGTAGCTGTTCTTCTGTGATTCCATAATATTTAAAAATACTGTTTTAAATAAACGTTTATAGCTTACTCGCTGAATAGGATCATCTTCATTAACTATAGAAGTACTAAGAAATCTATCTACCGGTACGTTTAATGTTTTTTCTCTGTCAACGATAGCCTTATTTACATATTCTAAGTCTGATGCAACCTGATTCAAATGTTGTATTGTTTCAATTATTTGATTTTTAAGTCATCGTTGTAGGAAGTGCTGATGCTGGAAAATAAATTTCTTAGATCATTAAGTACACGTCCGTGTTCAGATTTAATTGGTCTTGATTTTGAGTTAATTTCTTCAACATTAATTGTTGCTATTCTTGTTGTACCTTTACCCCGAACAAAATCTATAAAATGATTATACTGTGCATAACCACGATAAGCATCGGGAATCTCTATAAACGGATAAGTTTTTCGATATTCTGGAAGTTTTATAAATTTTTCAACATCAGATCGTTGCGGTTCTGGTGGTCCTTGATAAACCGGTGGGTCTTCAGGCCATCCTAATACTGATCTAATCGAACTTTGATAAATATCTACAGAATAATCAGGGGAATTTATTTCAATAACCGCAGATAGTGTTGGTTCGTAGACAGTAATTGCTATTTTTGATTCTTTTCCTGTAATAGATTTAATTCTGCGTTGGAACTCATCATTAATCAGTTCTATTTGATAACTGCCCGTTGGAATAGCAACTACTTGCCAATCAGGAGTTCCATCAGGTTTATTCTTATTGGCGAATACTAATGAATTATTTGGCTGTAGTCCACCAAATGGTTTTGATCTAATATTTGGCCAGCTATAATAAACCCGTAACTGTGCTAATGCTATTTCTTTTACAGGAATTGATGTTGGAAAATTGATACTAAATTCAGGATTGGTCGAACTTAACGATATCATAATGGTTTTTGACGAAGTCGTATTAGTGACGATCTGCTGAAGTAACTCCCTGTCTGTCATTATTATTATCATTATTATTTAATTCGTTAAAATCATTAGCGATCACCTTAAAAGCGTCATCATAGGTTTTCATCATCATCGCAAATTCAGTATCGGATATTTCACCATCACTGACACACGAAGAAACGTACAAAGATAGTTTAGAGCATGCCTCTGCCACTGTATGCAATTTAATCATATAATCGTGCAATTTAGCATTTGTGCAGGTATCTATCTTTTTGGCTATAATACCGAGAACTCCAGCAATAGTCGTTGATGCTGAAACAATGATGGTTATAACAGTAGGTGCTGTCATCGTCAATGTTGATAATAATAATTCTGTTCCAGCAATAACAGCAGAAACCGAGTAAACAACTACATCGATGACAACTATACGTCTTTTGTATTTTTTTATTTTCGTGTTATAATACTCAATAAAATTATTTAGTTTAGTGAGACGCTCACATACCTGATTGCATCTGTAACGTTGAACGTCGATGCGAGACTGAGGTTGATCCATTATTGTTATATTAAGTGACTAATTGCGGTGTTTCAGCTACAAATTCCAAACACCACCAGTAATACGTTGCGGTTATTGTTTGATCATCTGCTTCCTGTAAAAATATTTCTTCAGCATCTTTATTTAACACTATAGATACAACTCCAGAGAAAGCATCTGTTGAATGACGCCACGGAAATGTTGTAGTATAAATTTTAAACTTTGCAGAGCTGAATATAGACAGTCTATAAACACCAGTAATCTCCGCGGTATATTTAATAGTGTTATTTTGCTGTGACCATGTTGTTAGTCCCGATGCTACTGTGTACACGATATTTTTAATTTGTCTGTGTGGAATTTTAATCAGATTAGTTTTTTGAACAATATTAGGTATTCCGCTGACAATATCATTGAGTTTCATGTTAACGTCAGCTAGTTTTATGTCAACGGTTGGTTGTTCCCCAAAAAAATCTTTAATGGTTTTGTTTACATTTCTACGAAAATTTAAGAACGTTTCTACATGTCTGGAAAAAGTACCATTGAGTGTGGTCATTTCGTCATTAATTTTTTTTAGACGAATTTCCTTATCATCGACGTATTTTTTTGTTGCAGCATGAAAATCAAATTCCGGTGTTCTAAGATTGTTAATACCATTATTATTCATGTTGAGAAATGCACGCATTATACCGCCGTTGGCCAATACGTACTTAGATTCTTGGTCGTCGACATATTTCTTTGTTGCGGCGTCTGTATCTGTGACTGGGTTTCCAAGGTCTATAATTTTATTTTGATTCATAATAATTGAACCCGTAAACGAATCACCAGCTTTCTTAATATAATCGTTGACTGACGTACCGGAATCTTGTATTTTACTCTGATCAGTAAAAGTAACTATATTATTAACAACCGCATTAGGAACTCGTATAAGTACATCTGGTAGTTGTATATTACTAGTTTTTAATCGTCCTTCCTTATCCTGAAAAACAACTACTTCATTTTGATCAACACTGGTTATGTTTAATAAATCATCAATCTCATTTCTGAGCTGATCGAGAGTTGCGTATTTAGATAAATCAGCTTGCTGATGACCTTTACCACGAGAAGATCTTCCATAAATATCTACCATTATATTTACTAATGTCTGTTTAAATGTGACGTCGTAGTATATTCATGTACAACTTTGTGAGGTGGTTTTGTTGATTTTGATACAGCATCAAGTACGTTAAGTACTTCTCGACCACATATTGGTGGATCAGTTAATGTTTGTGTTGGTAACGTTGAATACCATATTGGAGTACTTTGATAGCCGCCAATATACTTTAAGAATTCTTTTGGTGGAGCTAGTCCATATGAATCAAAATAAATAATTCCACGTGGATCAATTGCATATCCAACCCAATGTGTGCCTGGACCAGAGTTTTCATCGAGATTAATAATACCTGTTTCAATATTATTTGGTTGTTTCGGTAATTGATCACGCATAAAAACTCCTCTAAAAATTTTTATTTTTAATTTTTTAGCAGCATCTAGTAAATCAAAATTGGACATAGGAGATATTAGTAAACTGTCCCTGGTAATCTTAGGCCTTTTCCGTACCATGAATGTGGAGTCCCTGGTAATCTTAAACCCCTTCCCTTTTTTTTAATTCCCTTTCCTGTTGCTTTCTTTAATGCCATTCCAGCAGCAGTTCCAACAGCGCCTAATGCAGCTGCTTTTGCAACAGCTGGGGCTGCAGCGGCTATTAATGCTGGTATAGCAGCAAGAAGTGGAAATATACCACCCGTCTTAATGATGTCTTTAATGGCATCCGCAGAAAGATCAAGTTTTATACCTTTATTTGATTTTTTGGCTTCATTGAAATGCCTGAGCTGACGTTCTGTAAGAGATAATTTATTTGAACCGCTCATCTGATCTTTCTTTAGCAATATTTTAAATCCATAGTTATTTTTTGATGCTGATTGTATCCTTTTAATCTGACCAGGAGTCAGACTAACATTAACGTGATTATACGACATTATAATATTCATAAACGATCTAATTACATGTTTTCTACTGGCGCATCAACGACTCTCATTCGTCCACCAACACCTTCAAGTAACATTGATTTATCGCTGAGTATAACAGCAATTGCTCTGTAATTGGCAATAGCTCCTATTGTCACACGAGCTCGAAAATGTATATCGACTACTGACTGTCTGGTTAAATCTAAATGTTCGAGCGAAAAGTAATAAATTGGATATAAAGTTGTAAAATCTAACTGTGATATTTGTAAACCAGTATCAATATTTTGATCACGTCCCATGAACGTCATCAGACGATGATATGCACGTGCTACATGATTTTGCTCGAAATTCAGTAATATATCCTCGGATGGTTCTTGATGTCCATTTATTCTTAAAGAAACCTCGGAAACACCAAGATTGTCAAATGTCATAATACTACGTAGTTGATTATCCACCCGTGCAGCATCTTGAAGCGTAATAAATATATGTCGTGGCGCAGAAACACCTTGCTGAGAAGCTATCTACCACGTAAATAAACCATTAATATTACTCTGGATAGCATCTGTGGTCATTGTTAACCATGATAATGCTGATTTACCACCTTGATTCATAAAAGAGAGTAGACGATCTTCTTCAGGTACTGTTGGAGTCATCACTGGCATCCACAATGAAAGTTTTGTCAGAATTACTCTACCAGCATCACCAACGGGTCGCCATATTGCATCATTGTCAGTTGCTTTTCGTACAAGTACAACTGTGTGCTTAGCTCCGAAAATGACTTTTCTGACATTTCTACAAAATCCAAATATATGTGATAGTGGAATGGCACATGAAAATGCTCTTCTTCCACCACGCAACATTGATCGACGTGATCTAAATCCTAAGTTAAAATCTGGATCTACATTAATAATCATACTTTGTACATCCGCATCGGCGTTTCTAGCAAAATTTCTTGGTCGTCCTATTTCATATTGTCGATACTCTGGAGAATCAGTTGTATCCTTTGCAAACATCATTGATGGACCAGTTGATCTTGAATAATCGTCGCTATATCGTGCTAGACCTAATATCGTTGTAGCAACATCAACGTCCTTCTGAATTGATTCAATATTTTACCATCAATCATGTACGTTGCGCTATCAAATAACGCCATAATACCATTATTAACAAAACCGACACTAACATCGTCTCCATATGCTACTGGTGCTGCAGGATTAGCGATATTTAAAATTTCACCTTCTACTTCAATAAAAGCCTCAGCGGGTAGGAAATACCTACTTGTATCCTGAACCTGTAGTTCAATTCGTCCACGCTGATCTGGAATTCGAGCGTCATAAGAATAATATTGATAATCACGCACAGACTCATCTTTAAGTACTGGTGCGTCCATGTCGAATGCGGGATCAGATATGCGCTTAAACATATTTATTATAATTATTATCGTCTAAAACGAAGACCACTTCCTGCTATCAGACTAGCGGTTATATTTTTCTTTTTCTGACATTGGTACATCAGCCAACTCTGCTAGTTTTTGATTAGCAACTTGATTTATTATTTTACTGACATTTGCAGGCATTACTTCAGTACTAGGTAATTTTACTGGTGGTTGAGGTTTTCGTCGTATTAATCGTGCTAGTCTATCTTTGATCGCTGAAAATGCTTTACCAGCGAGATTACCCACAGCACCAATACCTTTTTCACGAACAACATCAATAGCTTTCATTCCCAGTTGCTTTGCGATCGGTATTGCTTTTGGGGCTATCCTTTTAAATAGACCCTGAACAACATCACCTAGTCCATCTCCGTAGGTTGTTTTGTATACTGGTAATCGTGAATTTATTACCCTGACCATGGTTGGTCCACGTTGAGTACTATGTACGATCATTTTATTATAGTAATTGTATTTAATTACGTACTCAGTCACTGTAGTAGTCATCGGCAATTTCGTTAATAAGAGACTGATAAACATCAACGTCCATGATACCGCCAGTAAATAATCGTCTACAGATATCGGCCGCCTCATTAATTATTTCTGGAGAATTATTACCAGCTCGTTTTCCTCCGATGAGGATTTCTAGTCGTTCAACATCGGCAAGGACGTTATTAGGACACGGAGTAACGAGACCACTTCCATGAATAGTAAATCCACTTCCACTTACGTTGCCAGAAGAGGTGTCTGACGGCCAATATTCTTCTTCCTCCTCTTCCTTTTTGCTTGGTTTTTGTTGTTTTGGAGATTGTATCAATTGCTGTGATAGTGGTGGTAATATTTGTGGCAATTGTTGTTGTGGTGGTGGTGATACTTGTTGTGGTAGTGGTGGTAGCACTGGTGATGGTGGTGATTTAAATCGTGGTTGTTTTTGTGGTCTTGGGGATTGTGGCAATTGTTTAGCTTTTTCTTTTATATATTTATATACAGCCTTATCAAATTCATTAAAATCTTTAATATCTTCATTAGATCTAATTTCTGGAATACCAGTATATATGCGATATACATCCTTAATCCAATTGGCAGAGTTCATAGATTTAACATGTTCTGGTTTTACATATTTTTGTCTTTCATAATATCCAAATGCGGCAATATCAAATAATTGGTCTCTGTCCTTGATAGCAGCAATACCTTTAGGTGTAAATTTATCTATTATCTTAATTCTGGTTTTTGGTTGTCGTGGTTGTGGTTGAGCTCCTGGTTGAGCAGCTTGAATACGACCAGCAATATCAGCAGGTAATGTTTCAAGAGCTCGTTGTGTTGCCTCAGTTGCTGTAACAATTTTCTTTGTTGGTTCGACAATCGGTTTAAATAATTGTTTTGTGTCCTCTTCAAATTCGACTTGAGATTCCTGACGTGATTGTAATTGTTGCTTGACAGCATCACGAACAGGTAAATATTTTCTAATTGCCTCTAATCGCTCTCTTGCTAATCTAGCAGAGTGAGGTTCGCCAATAACGACCATTATTAATAATATTTATACTGGCTGTTTAATTTACAGCAACAGGCAGGGTGGTCGACAAAAATTAATTGACCCGGCGAGTAAACTAAACGCATTATAACATAAAAACAAAAAGTCAAAAATAAAATAACAAAATGAGCTAACCCAAACGATTTATTATTCGTTTTTCAAACTATATGGTAATAATAAAAGTTAGGAGGTTCGGTTTAGCGTTATTGACATTATTTTTTTAGCCCCTGTAGGAACCTTTATTTTTGTAAAACTTGCTCGAAACCAATTTGTAGGGTTCGCCCTGCCTGCTGCTTCTTGTAATGGATCTTTCATTTTTTTTTCTTGATATTAACATCAGTAGATTAATGGTTTTCATTGAAATGCATTTGTTTTGAAATTCAAGTACTTTTTAATGTCTAATGGGTGCTCTGAAGCTCTTTACCAGTACATTTTAGAGCTGACCTCAAATTTAAGTATTTTTCAAAGTAATAAACAAAACAAGTACTTTGTTTCAAAACTGTGCAAACCCTGTTCCAGAGTCTAAGTATACTAATTTTATGGTGTTAAATATACGTAAAATATATCTAACAATTCTTATGCCTGCATCTAGCTTTAACTTTTCATGAACTGCCCTGAAACTTCGCAGACATTATCAATTTAAGGTCATCATGTGCACATCATAATTGCTCCACTAAAATGATTTTTTGTCGAGTTATGCCCTTTCTTTCTTCATCCATTGTGAACTCAAGCAAGTTCATACATACATTCAAATCTTATTGCTGCACTATGTATTGTGCTCCACTGTGGACAAACTTTAGTGAATGTATGAAAAGAAAACTAGTAATTGGTTATAATAATAGTCTTCGTTTTCTATTAGGTCTTCCTAAATGGAACAGTGCCTCCAACATGTTTGTAAATTATAATGTATTCAGTTTTGAGGAAGTAATGAGAAAGTATGTATTCTCAATGATAACAAGACTATCTAATAGTGAGAACTGTATATTGAAATCACTTTGGAACTATGACATTCATTTAAATTCTCATATTATTAGTAGATGGAACAAATTACTCTTTAAATGTGCCACTTAATTTCATTCTTAACAATGCAGGGCACAGTCCATTGTTGTAGATGTGTATGTATACTTGTAAATATGATATATATGTTCTTTTATGTTTACAATGTTTTACTTTATATCTGTATTTTAATTTAGATGTATGGACTATGTAGTCTGAAATAAAGAATTCTTATCTTATCTTATCTTATCTTATACATGTATATGTAGAGTTACTGAGCTTTTGTATGGTTACTTTGATGTTCTATGAATACATTTTTATTTTATTTTTTATTTTGTACCTTAAATCCTGACTGACAAACTGCAATGTTATTACAAGATCTGGTTTGTTGGTGTTTAAAAGTACTTTTAACACATTATTTTTCCTTAAACAAGGACACACTGAGGCAGCTGAACCAGAATGTCCTACACAGGTATCAAACTCATAACCCTTGGATTACAAGTTGGATGCTCTACCAACAGAACTACCACGGCTCCCAATAAAATAAAACAATTAACTATGTGTTAACTTTTTTTTTTTTTTTTTTTTTACAAATTTCCATAATATCCTCCAAACCAAATATATCAGGTAACAGGAAATGAAAATGTAAAGGACTATTTCCAAAGCTACATAGCCAATCTGACTACAATATCTGGTCATTTCAAACTGTGCTCACAACAGATTCAACTATGTCACAATCTGTTGATTATTGAAGTCTTGAACTTACCTTTGCGATGAAACTCAAATTTTGGATTATGAATGGACAATGCTTTGATTCTGCAATGAAGAGTAGTTTTATAAAATTTATGTAAAATTGGTTGCCAGGGAGATATACAAAAGCCTCTTTCTCCATATCTCTTTTCCCAAAATTGCATAATTTATGAATGGGTTAATCAACAGGTGTTTAATGGCACATCAGCACATGCATGGGAACAGGAGTAAAGTGCCTTGCCCAGAGAAATACTACAGCAGCTACCTTGTGCTGGCCTGGGCAAGATTTGAACCTGTAACCCCCTGATTATGAGTCAAGCATGTTACCACTCAGCCACCACAGCTACCATGCCTAACTGATGAATGAGGACGTACTTTTCTCTGTATCAGGGTACAGGGCAAAATATGAATGACTTCATAATTAGGTTATAAATAAAATGACAAGAATTCAAGCATGGTAAAATTTATTAACCTTTTAATAAAAACAGACTCCCACAATAGAACACTCATTAAAATGCAAATTCTATGTAAAAAATATAACACTTAAAATTTAGTAATGTCCATTAAACAGCAGCACCCATCACACAGATCCAGTAGGGATATCACATTTGTAATAAATTGTATAAAAATACACTATATGGTACACTGCAAGATTAATTCTTCATTGACAACATCAGCCATTCAAAGTATAAAATGGTATTTTCTTCTTCAAGGACTTTATGCATGGGATGGCTTAGATAATAGTCCTTTTTTTCTTACCATCCAAGATGATTAAAATCAGTTCTGAGTGCTATGCTGACATGTATGTGTTACCATTATCTATTATTTTAAGCAGAGTTTACAGAATTCTAATATCTTTTATATTTCATATTTTTTTTTGCACTTAATTTTAAATTGTTTTAGAAGGGTTTAAATTTAATTTTTTTCAATTCAGTGTTATATTTTGTTAACTTATCCTTATGTTGTCACTACATGACCACTTTTGTGATGAGGTGAGATAAAGCACTACTATATAGAAAATACTCCACTGTAGGGATGTGAAACAGCCCCATCAGGCATCATGTCCAAATGACACCAACACTAATTATTATTCCAAAATTTTCAAACCAATCAAAATCCCTATTTCATGCACACTTTTTTGGTTACATTTTTATTTCTTTCATGAGACAGACTAACTCTGATTAATTGTTGGAAATTCTAAAACAACCTTTTAGATCACAAATTGAAAGGTGATTTAGATATGACCTGTGATGTATATGTTCCAGATTCTGGCAGTGTAGAGCAAAACAGCATTACAATTAATATTTTTTCCCCATCCATCCATCATTCCATGTCTACACAACTAAAAACAGGCTATTTTATAAATCTGCATTTCAATTAACCAAGTCAACTATCACCCAAAAACATTCCAGTTACTGGGAAATAAATTTTAAACACCATAACTCTCAGTCCCATCTCAAAAGTGGCCACTCCTGATATTGCCTTGAATCTCGATACCACATATTCAATATTCTCCCTCTCATACAATGTCACCTCCCTTATGATGCCATCCTTTCCATTGTTTCACAGGATCGGGTCACCATACAGGCCAAAGAAGTATATAATTAGTGTATCATCAAAGGATATTAAATTCATGGAAGATGTTAAAACCAAATGCAAGAACTGTTGGGATAATCTCACAAATTAAAACGTACAGATCTTAAACTGAAAAATATGTAAAGAAATGATAAACAAGGTTAATTAATAATTGTAGTGGTATTGCCTGCCTAATTAGAAAACCTCCTTGACCACATCCAGTAATCATTACAGCATATGAGCAATCTTTGCCAGCCAAAAGTAAGTGATAATACATTATTACAACAGTGAACTTTGCTTTAAATAAATTCATTCTTACCATAGACATTGCACAAGTTTGTTGTTCTATTTTCTAAAAGCAGAATTAATGTTTCTGCTTATAAAAATATATTTTCAAAGTAATAAAAAACAAACCCAGCTGAATTATTATCAGTAATGATGAGCCCCAATGTACAAGCCCCATGACTTACTCCAGCTATGCAGCATCAAATAAACAAAAACTAAAATCCTACCCTTCCCTGGCTTCAAAATGGAGATAAATAAGATGTGTTGATAAGGTAATTTTGAGACAAACTTTATGCCAGATTTATGCTCAAAACTCCAAAATTAATTATAAAAGTTGGGGATTAAACAGAAATTCTCAAAGTCAAACCAAGAGATACAGAGGACTGAACAACAAGCATAATCTTATCTCAATATCTCTCCTTATCAACAATAATCTTTATTCTGATAATGTGGCTGACATGAATAATGAAGGCAGAGAATTGCAAATAATGAGACAGGCTAATTAGAAATACAACGAAAATGTTACATGCCATATTTTGTAATAGTACCAAAAAGTAATAAATATTATAGCAAAAACATCTTCCTGCATACTAAAAGACCAAATATTAATCATACAAATTTATATACTAATAAAAATGTGTTGTGATTTAGTTCTCTTAATTTACCTGGATTTCTTATTATATGATCAAACGGAATTCAAAGATTCTATAACTAATGTATAATGTGCAACATTACAAAGTAACAATGTATAGTGAAAGTCATACAGATCATGTAGGCATTCAACACTTATTATTTCAGTAATGGGTGTGATTGTTTAGAATTTGCAATTATTCAGGTCATTATTTACATGCTCAGAGAATGTCTATGGCAAAATCAATGTTAAAGTACATGGACACTTTAAGAAGAGTTCACTCTAAAGGTGTGATCCAGTATAATCCAGGTTTGAATGTCACATGGTGTGATGTCACAGTGAAAGCTAAGCATGTTGATAAACAAATTCGTACTTCCTTATATTATAATAATTGGACATGATGTACACTTTTCTTGACCCAGTTAAGTACATGGCTACCACCATAGAAGTTCATAGTAATTGATAATTATCATCTGGAAGTTGTTCGATAACAGTTAAGGTGCAGATCATTCAATAATCAGGATTTCACTGACTTTTTTATGCAAATTAGTATTATATTTTAAACCAACAATTTATATTTAAGATGAGTAAATGCACATACATGACCTGTATGACTTTTACTATAATACAAAACAAGTGTGAAAATGTATATATATATATATATATATATATATATATATATATATATGGGAAGTCTACATCTCTATGGAAAAGATAATTTTATGTAAACTGCATATTGAACAGAAACTTACTTGGTTCAAGAGACTGAAATATCAAGTCCAAAGTTAAATAAAACCCAACAAAAACATGAAAAAATTGCT
>JAECUM010016320.1:0-16110 GCA_016617855.1 Megalonaias nervosa
CCGTCTTCTCTTTGGACTGGTGCTTTCTTCTTCTCTGGCCTATCTTTTGGTGAGGTATGTGTGGAGGGTCCTGCTATTTGGTTGTTGTGGATTGGATGTTGCCTTCCTCTGTGGTTGGTGTTGACTGTGGTGGTGTTCATGTTTATGTTTCGTCGTTTCTCGGT
Source organism: Megalonaias nervosa (assembly GCA_016617855.1). Lineage (NCBI taxonomy): Eukaryota > Metazoa > Mollusca > Bivalvia > Unionida > Unionidae > Megalonaias > Megalonaias nervosa. Next base: position 165 of record JAECUM010016320.1, read on the forward strand.
TCCTGTTGGTGTTGCTCTTCTGGGTTTGACTTCTTTTGTTTTTCCCTTTGTAGGTTCGTTTGATACTGTTATTGGTGTTGTTGTTGTTGTTGTTGTTTTGTTGTCAGGGGTTATTGTTGATATTGGTGTGGTCGTGTGGACTACGTCGTTGTTATCCTGGGTCCATGAGTTTGTGTTTCCGTTGGTGATAGTGGTTTCACCCGGTTCAGTTGTTGTCGGTGTGTTGGCTGTGGGTGTGTTGTTTTTTGTAACTTCCTCGGTTCGTGTTATTTTTGGGTCACCATTGTGGAAGTACCGGCGGTCTTTGTGGTTTGTGTTTTGTATTGTTATTGGTATTGTTGGTGTTGACGTTGTTTCTTTGGTGGAAATTTGTGTTGGTGTGTGTGTTGTTGTTGTCGTTGTCAGGGTTTCACCTGTGCTGGGTCGTTTTGCTATTTCCGTTCTCGTTTGCATTTGTATTTGTATTGGTTTCCGTTGTTCTGTTGCTTCGATTTCTTCTAGTGCTTCTTCCAGGGTGGTAATGGGTGCTTTTGTTAATGTGGTGGCTTGCTTGATGTATCTTTTTGCGTTGCCAGTTAAAATTGTTTTTGTGATCTGTCTTGTTGATCAACGAAAAATGGAAACAACAATGGACTCACGACAACAAAGTCAGATGTCTACACCGCATACGGAAGGAAATGACCAGAAACAACAGGAAACCCCATACAATGCAAAATGAGGAACTACAGGTAATCAACAGAATTAAAACAGGAAAACACCCGGATAAGCCCACGCTGGAAAACACCTCATAGATCAATCAGATAATAACCGGAAGTGTACACACTACAAAGGACAACGTATCAAATAAACATACTCTGAGCTATGACCAGGGGACAACCATACGGCAAGTCCAAACACAACGACATAAACACACAATCAAAACCATACTAACGGCAACCTTTCGGCATGCGACAAAACCTACACTTAAACAATCCACCAGCATGATTCGACACTAACAACTACCTTTCAGCATGCGTAAGACCTCCACTAAAGCAATCCGCCAGCATGAGCCTACCCACTCACTATCACCCCTCCCAGAATGACACCCCTATTCACCTGACTGGTCTATTAAAATTAAAATATATTCCCAAAACCCACCTATTACAACATGCATGAAAACTAACCCGACACAGTAAGACAAAACCGGACAAAAAATGAAACGGGAGCAGGGGACGACAAGTTGCATAACAAGCGGAACCATATAACTGAAGAAGCCTACAGAGCGCCGAGGAAACATCAGAAGAACATGGGGCCCAAGGAGAAGAAATGGGACACAGGAAGAACCACCCAACCCTAATCAAAACCAGTCATGCGGCCATCACCCCCACCCCCACACGCAAATCAAGAGGAGCCGTGGGCCTTAAAACAGGAGCTAGGGTACACAGACTGGCAGAGACCGGGGAGGGATCCTAACGTGAACAACCCCACGCACAAACTGTGCAGTGCTTGGGAAGCTCTACCCATTGTTTGGTGGTGATAAGTATCTTATGATGGTTACGATGTTTCTAAGTATTGTTCTATCTATTATGGTTTGTAATATTTACGTGTATCGGTGTATATATTGAGTGATTTGGTTTGTTTTTGTATTTGTACCGTGTTACAGTTTTGTTTACTTGTGAGTTGATGTAGGGGATGAGCTTCGGTGTTTACAGGAGTGTGTTACAAGTTGTTACTATGTATTGAGCTTATTCTTTTTTTATACCGCGATTCTGATTGGTTGATATTGATACTCTCTTTCCCTGTATGTTGAGTTGTTTTGTTCTGTGTCTCCGCGGTGGTACTGCGTTAGGTAGCTATGCGCTCTTGTTACAGCCGAGTGTGCTTTTGGTGAGCTAGTACTTAGTTGTAAGGGCTAATTTGATTGGTTGGTTGCTAGCGAGCACTTTATAGTTGAAGCTATTATTATTGCTGGTGTGGTGTTTTTTGGCTTGCCAATCGCCTTTTTTATATAAAGTTTCACGCGGTGTGTACTACAAACAGCCTAGTTCTTTGCGTGTGGAATTTTGATTGTATGTTTTTGATTCAGTAGTGGCGGGTTAGTACTGTTACATAGGGTAGTTGGGTTATTGGGTTGGTATTTAGTGTGCTAATTATTGGTGATATGTTGATGAAATTAAAGGTAGGTATTATTGGGGTTATTGTTAGGGTTTGTTATTTGTTGTTAGTTGTGGTTTAATGTACTTAAATATTTCCTTTACCTTACGGAAGTTAGCGCAAGCACAGTCAGTTTCAGTGTAGTATCAGGTTACCGCGGTCAGTGGCCGGTCAGAATTCCTTTGTTCTTGTAGTGGAGGAGATTGTGGGGGGGGGGGGCTCCCTGCTGCGGCTGCTGCCTGTTTGTCCTGTTAGGCGGTCGTTATTTTCAGCTGGATATGAAAATTCTGCCTGTATGTCATCTTAATTTGTGCAGAATTGCCTGCTTTGTCGCTTTGCACTGTTCTGTTGTAAAATAAATTTGTAATACTTGTAGCACCCCCAGTGCAGGGCATATATCTCTTAGAATTGTCCCAGTTTTACGTGGTCACTGCACTTTTTCCATATGTTAATAACTATCTGTATTAAAGACTGATATAAAATATATATGAAATAAAAGCCAATAAAATTATCTTTCTAAATATGTATTACTTGTTAGTGTTATTTATTTATTTGGATTTACACTTTATCGCAGGTTGAAAAGTAAATTACGGGTAATTTACGCTTCCCGCACAAAATCAATACTGCCTTGACCTGTGTGTAACGTGTGGTTCATTTGGAAAATTATGCGACCGGGTTAATGACTGAATATTCATGACAATTTCCAGCCAATCAGAAAATTGAATGATGGTTAGTGCGGAATTTGAAGAATTAAAATATCACAAGCCATGCTGAAGATACAGTGATGAAAATTCAAGTGCCGATCGTACGCGATCCTCAAAGTTTACAAACATTCTTCACACGTCATTAGATTGTACATATTCTCATCTTTAATTTCATGTATAAAACGTCTGTCGCAAAAGAGATTTAGTGTGCCGGATTTTGCTTTAAAGGTAAGGACTTTTGAGTTTTTGTACTTCGCTGATCATGTACTATGGACGCCATCTTGAATATATTACGATGTTAGTAAACAAACCTTTGTAACCAGTAGTTCAATGCCATATCGATTAGTAAATGTCCATAATATAGTGTCTACAACTTGTGGCTAACAAATACATGGTTCTAAATCGAGTTTTATCATATATTCTTTTCTTTTAAAAGCGATCGTCTCTTGAGAATTTGTCGATATGACCGTTCTTCATAACCATGCGATATCGCAGTTAACATCGAATTTAGTTTTCTCGTTCAAATCGTTTAAACAATACCACAAAAAAATTCTTTTAAATGATGTGTGAACAACTACTTTACAGACTAAGATGTGTTTCATCAACAATGAAAACAATTTACAACTCAATTATTTCAACCGAATGGTGACATTTATATTAAAGTAGGAAGTAAAATATGAGATTTCCAATTACCATGACAATAATTAAACTTGAAATTTTATGCATAATCCATGATTAGTAAAGCCTTGGATTTGATACATAGTTACCAGCATTAACTTTATTAAAATTTCTATTTGAATGGTTTTGCTGTGGAGAAAAAAACATTTTTGATTTAACACCATATATTAACATGTTGCAGTGTGTGTTAGCACACAAAATATTACAAACAAAATTTAAATATTGGTGAGATTTTTCTTGAAATAACTTTCCCTGTTATAAACGTACATCTTCAATAATGGCAAATACGAGTTCAGCATGTTGTTTTACATAAAGCTGGAAAGTTTTATGAATTTATCGTTAAAAATAACAAAATTACATCAATTTATGTCCAATTTCCTTTTTTTCTGGTGCCATGGATTTATCGCATGTGACAATATTATTATAAGGAAAAAGGTGAGCAAACTGATAGAAAATTGGCAACTTTAAAATGTCATAAGTTTACTTCTAGTAGAGATATTCTCAAAATTTAAACTGTCCTATGCTGCTTGAGATGAGATCTATCATTTAACAGTGTTTTAAAAGCAATTAAATGACAATGAAAAATCAGCTGGGGTTGCTAATACTTGCTACTTTTGCGATTTTCTCAGCAGCGGCATGAAGCACGTCTGTATTCAATGGCTGCTGAGGCTGTGATGTGTGAAATGTCAGCTCAAAATACATTGACTGACTGATTGAAAGGATTACAGTCGCTTATGCACTGTGTGCTTTTGCGACTGGTTATAGCCCCGGGCTGGGCCTTTGGCCCTGGGCTGGGCTCATGGCCCCAGGAAGCTCTACCTGCTGCTCCACAAACACCTTTCCCCCCGGGGAAAACCAACAAAAACCCTGGACAAGCATTGTGAGGTGGATGGGAAGCTCTACCCACCACCACACATATCGTAGAAAACATCAAAGCAAGGGGCAGTCCAGGAAGCTCTACCTGCTGCCCCATAAGTCCCCTCCAGACAAGCGAAAACGTACCAGATCGAGATACAGTTCCTCCTCGTCAGAAGGAGATATTGTAGTTCCCACTCGAAATGGTCAAACACCTCTCTCCTCACTCCTACCCACAGGACAAGTGCACAGGGCGCAAAACGGGTGCTAAGGAAAACATACTAGTATATACCTGGGTGCGATCCTGATAACGGCAAGCCAATGCTGACTAAACAGATTTCCCACCATGAACCCGCTCACAAGGCAACAACCAAAAGTCTTTCCATTGGCATATGAAGACCAAAGAAAAACAAACGCGATCCTTTGTCTCCTCCATCTAAATTAACAACCATCAAAACAAAAACTGATTACAATTAACGGTTAATGGGATGGCTAATCTCCCACACAATTGGGACTCTTTTTCGGCAAATGCACAAGTACACTAAGTACACAAAATTCTAACTCGCCACAGTATTCAAAATTCAGAACCCCAAATGCTCGAACAATTGCACATGTGACTCACACAACATTGGTATAGGGCTGTCCATTAGGAAAACTGGACTCGATTTGACATAAAGTCCGGCCTTGACGTTGGGCTGGGGCGCATGGTTGCGGGTTTGGGGGTGCTCTGCGGGGTTGTCTCTGGGGCCTTGCTGTGCCGTCCTTTCGCCGCCGCCTTCTGGGATCCTTTCTGCCTTTCCTCGTTGCCGGAGGCTGTGATGGCACCATGCTCACACCTCCAACAGACTGAATGGCCCAGCCTGGGGCCATGAGCCCAGCCCGGGGCTATAACCAGTCGCAAAAGCGCACACTGCATAAGCGACTTTAATCCTTTCAGTCAGTCGGTGTATTTTGAGCTCAGTCTGGCTACAGACACGATAGGGTACACATGCTTGTGGCACCGCTCCTAGGAAATTTTCATTAACAGAAGAAAATTGACTAGAATTGCCCTGCAAGTTCCTAGCGCCTAACAAGAGACAAGAAACTAAACAAGTTATCTACAAGCAGCGAGTAAAGGGGATTAGAGACTGCAATTGACTACATTGACCGACTATGAACAAAGAACAAAGGCAAGACAGCAACAGTAACAGCAGGGAGCCTCCAACACAAGACAAAGGAATCACACAAACCGTGACGGTAAAACCGCTAATTACTCTCCACTCCACCTTAACAACTTCATTCAAGGTAAGGAGTTTATTTACTTTATTGATTCGGATATAAACCTACGGGAAATATTGTGCCCCTTTAAATTTTGTAATTAAGATCAGAGAACAGCGATAACAATAAACCCCCACTATTAGTATCGCTAACAATAACAAACCTATCTTTACATTATTAATATTATACTATACTAACCCAAATCTTAGCAATAACATTAATTGTGCCCAATTCTATATCACGGAGTCTAAAATCATACAATTCTATAATATTTCTTAGCAACTAAGTTATCATCAAAACCTAGAACTCAAAACGGGATTGAAATTCAAAAACAAACGAACCAACCAAATCAGCTTTTATATCCTTAACTACCAATCAAATTTTATTTCACATCGCCAACTAGACCCAATTCAACCCCCACACACTTCAACAACACGACAATATTGCAACTTAAAGACCTAAACTCGGATTAAAATTCAAAATAATAATAATAATAATAATAATGAGGACTTTGTATAGCGCCTAATCTTTAGAAGCTCTAAGCGCTTTACAACATTTGACAACACTTAAAAAACATATATAATGATATGATTACAAAATTAAACACCACGAAAGTAGAAACAGAAAATATGCTGTAAATATTTAAGGCAAGGATACATTATTAGGTCTTTAAGTCTGTTCTTGCAGTTGAAATAGGTGAGTTTTAAGAGCGCTCTTGAATGAGATCACTGTGTCTTTGTGTCTAAGTGCAGTGGGCAATTCGTTCCACGTTGCTGGGCCCTGGTATGCAAAAGAGCGTTGTCCATATGATTTCATCTTCATAGTGGGAATAATGAGAATACGAGTGTCAGAAGAGGAGCGTAAGCATCTTGCAGGTGTGTACACATGGGTGAGGTCAGATAGGTATGTTGGACTGGAGCCCGTCAGTGAAACGTAGCACAGAGAACAAATTTTGTGTTTAATTCTGGATCGTATGGATAGCCAGTGAAGGGTACAGAGCAGGGGAGAGGTGTGCTCTGATCGTGGTACTCTAAGGATGATTCGTGCAGCTGTATTTTGAACTTTTTGAAGTTTCTGAAGTAGATATTGAGACGAACCAGACAGAATTGAGTTACAATAGTCCAGTCTTGAAAGTACTAAGGAACACACAAGTGTTTTAGTGGCATCAACTGAAAGATACTTGCGAATGGAGCTGATTCATCTCAGCTCAAGATATGCAGCCTTGCATATGTTCATGACATGTTGGTGCAATGAGAGAGTACTGTCGAGAGTGACACCGAGGTTTCGTACTGACTGTGTGAATTTAATGTTGGTGTTGCTGATATTTATTGTCTGAGGTAAAGGATGTGAATGAGAAAGTCTTTGTGTTGTAATCAGGATGGCTTCAGTTTTATCATCATTCATCTGCAGCTTGTTACATGTCATCCATGATTTCACATCGGAAATGCACCTCTCTACGCCTTGGATGGTAGCTTCAACTTCAGCTGGATGGCTAGATTTGTATATTTGGGTGTCATCAGCATACAATTGGTGAGACACTGGATGATGATCTATGACACTTGAGAGTGGCTGAGTGTATAGAATGAAGAGAACAGGTCCAAGAACAGACCCCTGTGGAAAATAGTACCATCCTATCATAATTGACCTCTTATACTCAACCAGCCAATCAAAATCAATCTTACATCACCAACCTTGACTCGACTCAACCTCCTCACCTACAATATCTAGCCAGACTGCACAACCTAGGTGACAGGGTACAGTTTCGTAAATTGGCCCCTGGCAAATTTCTTAACTTAAGGCTATGGTGTGACTTTTTCAGCTTTTATTGTTTACTGATTAAAGATATGGATATATTTGTGAACTAGATGTTTCAGGCTTGTGTTGTTCTTGAAATTGAGGTCAGGCATGTACACCTTCCATAGTTACTCTGCAGTATGTTGATAGTGAAATACCAATAGTTGGCTAGGAAGAAGAGCTAGCTTCCCATAGCCGTAAACACATGGGTTTGGGGCAAGTAGAATATCTCAAAAACGGCTTGGATGACAACTATTTTCAATTGCATCAGCCTGTTTAGTACACATTGTTTTGCAGAATTGTCATCTAGGAAAAGGCCTTGTGTTTGCACTGTGAGCATCACATGGTGTCAAAAATGACCTTCGGACATGAAAATTGCAGGTATAAATTTGGGGTTGGGGTGCATAAACTTCTTCTGCTTTGAACTGCCATTGACTTCACTGGTCAAGTGGATAATATTATTATGCTTTGTTTTGATATAGGTATCTAAAAATATGGACCTTTTTGACCTCACTTGTGTATTTGATTTTTTATGAATTTTTTATACTATGTCACTGATTGCAGCATTAAATTTGTACATAAAAACTGGCCCCTGCTCCCTTAAGGAAAACTGATAATTTTTTTATGATGCAGTCAGCCACATCTATTATACTTTTCTGTTTCTTTGTGTGTATTTAAGTAATTTTATGCATTAGCTTCATTATATTTCCTTCCTTTTTCCATATATCACTTAGTGTTGTATGTAATGCTCATTGGAGAGGGAGGTAACTGTGTTTTGTACCTCAATGTGAGAACTGTTTACATCATGACAAAGTAGCTTATTTTGGACTTAACTTACTAAATATGGGAACAAAATGGTGACTATAATGTATTGTCTTGCTTTTTCTATAGTTGTCAAGGTTTGCACCCCTATTTTTATGAATATTATTCACATTTTAATACAGACACACAGAAACAATTGTGTAGCATGTCAACATGCATTCTTAAAAGTAATTTAACTCTAGAGAAGCAGATAGACTTCAGAGGAATCATACATAAACTTACTGTTGTGAATGTTGAATGTCACCAGTGGAATGGTCTTAGAAATAGTGATGCATATGGCATATTGCTTGCTATATTTTGGTGAGAAGAATGAAAGTTCTAGCACACCGACATAATTTCTACCTTCATGACCACACTGTGAAGTTGACATAAGAGATTCATATCTCACACATGGGTGATAATAGGAAATGTTTCAGTGTTTTGTATATATCTTGAAATTTCTAGGTTCAGTTAACAAAGGAGGAAAAGCTTAAAATTAACTGGCAGTTTCATGCATTTGACAATACACATACAGTTTCTTCTCTGAAATTCTTGTGTTTTCACTGAATGTTAAAACTACATCAATATCACTTGTTTCTTTTCTTTTTGCAGGTCTCAGTTTGCATGGTAAAAGATTAGGATTGATCGGTTAGTCATGCTGAAAGAAACAATAGCTTGAATCTCATCCAGATACTCATTCTGATCTAAGTGCACAAGAGAGTGACTTTGACGGACAGATCTAGCTTCCGCAGGAGTTGTTTTATGGTACGTGCTTATTAAAAGCCAAGCAGGTGAAATGCTTTTTAACTTGAACTGAATTTTCCACTGTAAATATTTGTTCTGTACCTTATCTTATTATTTACTATGATTTTGTAAACTTCAGAAATCATTAAAGTCAGTTGTAAGTGAATTGGTGTCTGAGAAGAAATTTCTGTTAAATTTTATTGAGTAATTGTATATGTATGGTCAATTTCAGTGGCTATGTATCAATGAATTTATTTGATATGTCACTTTGTAAGTTTAACAGGGTCCCACACATCAGTATAACAATATTTCAGCATGGTCTAATGTTAATTGATTAAACTTTGATCTCTCCAGATTAGCTAGACTGTTGTTGTGATTACCCCCCCCCCCCCCAACACACACCCACACAACATTGATGCTGCTATCAGCATCTCCAGAATGATAATGAAAGGTTAGGAACTGCTTGTTTTATATCAGTCTAAAAGTACTTCTAAAGCACATTATTTACTTAAATGTGTGATTTCTTTAAGTTTGCTAGAAGAGTTTATAGTAACTTTTCACTTCTGTCACTGACATCTGACATAGCATTTCTGTCATTCACTCCTAAAATTTATAACTGCCAAATCTGTTCTTGACATTCATGAAACATTGTAGAGGAATTTTTATTCTGTCCTGATGCTATTGTGGTAAACAAAGACCAAAAGCATTGTAGGTTGCAAACGATTTGAAATCTTTCAAGAAATGCAGTCAGTCATAACTCACAATGTAAATAATGCAAGTGCTTTTTGCCACAAAGTAGTCACTTTTCTAAAAGACTAATACCATTTTTAGTTTTGCACACAAAAAGTTTTCCTTTACACCACTGTACTAGATAATGTCTAAATATGTGATATGTACACAATTTTTGACATAAACCATTTTCAGCCAAATTCTTAAGGTGGCAGGGTACAGTTTCGTAAATTGGCCCCGGCAAATTTCTTAACTTAAGGCTATGGTGTGACTTTTTCAGCTTTTATTGTTTACTGATTAAAGATATGGATATATTTGTGAACTAGATGTTTCAGGCTTGTGTTGTTCTTGAAACTGATGTCAGGCATGTACACCTTCCATAGTTACTCTGCAGTATGTTGATAGTGAAATACCAATAGTTGGCTAGGAAGAAGAGCTAGCCTCCCATAGCCGTAAACACATGGGTTTGGGGCAAGTAGAATATCTCAAAAACGGCTTGGATGACAACTATTTTCAATTGCATCAGCCTGTTTAGTACACATTGTTTTGCAGAATTGTCATCTAGGAAAAGGCCTTGTGTTTGCACTGTGAGCATCACATGGTGTCAAAAATGACCTTCGGACATGAAAATTGCAGGTATAAATTTGGGGTTGGGGGTGCATAAACAACTTCTGCTATGAACTGCCATCGACTTCTCTGGTCAAGAGGATAATATTATTATGCTTTGTTTTGATATAGGTATCTAAAAATATGGACCTTTTTGACCTCATTTGTGTATTTGATTTTTTATGATTTTTTATACTATGTCACTGATTGCAGCATTAAATTTGTACATAAAAACTGGCCCCTGCCCCCCTAGGAAGATAAAAATGGATTGAAATCTAGCGCTACAACCACCAATCATAATCTCGCAACAGTTCGCAAAATCATCGCACGACAGGTAAAAGTACAAATAAATAAAACATGGCCCACGAAACAAAGAGGAAAATCACCCTTAACAACAAGAGGAAACAGCTAATTAGACTACAGAAACTCACAGCAAAAAAAACCCCAGGGTACCCCCACCCCCCAACGGATGGAAAATACCACAAGCAAACTCAACAGACTGGCGGAGGAATCCCCCAGGGAGATCTTGATTGGCACATTCCTAAATGCGCCTCCCACAAAGGAAATTGTAGTGCAGAACCTACTAACACAGGAAAGAAGGATCACTCAATCGATTACCAAGCAAACAGACATAGAATTCATAACACTTGAGGATGTATTCACAGCTAAAGCAAGGAAAACAACGGAAAAAAAAAATTAAAAAAATACACATCCAGGATAAGAAAGCATGGGAAAAAAAATTAACTCGGAGACCACAGAAACAGACCCCGCTAACAACATAATGGAGACCATTCAAACATACGACATCCTGGTACCAACTACACCAGCAAATATAGATAACCAACCAGAGAGCAACAATGACAACAACAACACCACCACCATAACAACAACTACGTACAACGCAGTGGAGGATACACAAATATATGACATGTTGGGAGCAACGATAACAGCATCTATGGAGGACAAATCAGCTAGAAGTAACAACAATAGCAACAATACCAACACCATAGCAACAACTATGTCAACAGTGCCAGAGGAAAAGACTGAAAACAATGACAACAACACCATGGGCAAAACGGACAACATCCTTACTATACAGACCAATGACAACACATTACCAGCAACAACAACACAAACAACAACCACAACAACAATTGAAACAACACCGACAACAACCATAACAACAGCAATTGAATACAACACCAGCCAGCCTCTCCCAACCCCCAAGGAGAACACCACCATTACCACCACCAACAACAATAACAAAAGAAAAAACAACTACACAATACACAACAGCCAGGAAGCAGGGCCCTCGGAGCACCTTAAATCATGGGAGAGGAAGGAAACACATAACGCCCAATCACAAGCAGAACAACGTCAACTTGAAAAAAACCTGCAGCTTTATCATAACATACCAGACTTCGAGGAAACAGCACGCACACCCAAAGGAAAACAACCCCTCAAGGGCAAAGGAAGAAGTAAAAAATCTGCACCCAATCCTAATGCTGATATCAGAATAGTAAGCAAAAAAAACACCGAAGCACATCAACATATTGGAGGCCGTACTACGCCACCAACAATGACAAACACTGACAACAGTAACAACAAAAAGCTGGTGCCCACACCTTCAACCCAACACCAAGGGAAAACAAGGGAATGCAACCAGGCATCACAACCAGGGAAAATAACACAACACGAATACCACCCACCCCACCTTACACTGTTTATAACAAGCTACTGTAATAAATTTTACAGCATAAGCACAAAGAGCCTCGCCTCCACATTAACCCGACAACACAGTGGACACTTCCGGATTATTAGGCCGCGTTCGAATTCCATAATTATCTGGTGTAGCACCACCAGCCAACTAGCCAAATACCTAGAACTCAATTGCATCGCAGGCATAAGGGTTAAAGTGGAAGACACAGAGCAACACAAACTTACACCAAGATGGACAACCGAATTCAGACGGACACCCGAATTAACCCCACCAAGCAAACACACGTTGCCGAAAGACCAAAACTAGGATTCAAGGCCATCATCAAGCTACCTCGGTCACTCTCAGCCACTACAACAACAGAAATCCAAACCGAGCTTAAAAAACAAAACATCGAATGTTATCGAGCTTTCAAACTTAAAAATCAGCATGGCATGGAAACATCAACAATATTGCTCGAATGCTCATGCCCCCCACCCACATCAATCAAACTTGGACCAAATGGAAGCACAGTAATGCTTCAAAAATACCTCAACAAGCCCCGGTACTGTAGCAACTGTCAGAGATGGGGGCATTTCACAAAAGCCTGTAGACGACACAAATGCAGCGGGAATTACCAGGACGCATGCAAGGCACAAACCTTCAAATGTGCCAATTGCAGGGGACAGCATGCCCAACTCCGATGACTGCCCCTACACCATAAGAGAAGAAGACATCATCAAGACAGTGGAGGAAAAAAATATCAGCTATAACCAAGCTGCAAAAGATCTTCAACACAAAACCTAAAAACGACACGCCAACAACCATTCAAACTCCAGCACCATCAAGCAGACAACAGGAACCACAACGCCCCCAACCTACCCAACAAAGGCCCTGTGCTAACAAGGGAGAAAACCCCCCTCAGTACAAAAACAACAATAGACCAGCACTACTCCCAACACCGCCAATCACATTAACACCAACACCACCAACCAAGGTAAACCCAACTAGACACCGAACACACGACACGCGACAATACCCTGACCACCAACGACAACAAAAAACCAAACACCGAAACCAAGAAGTGTTACAACACCACACTACCCAACACCAACACTCCCGGCAACAGACACGACCAACAAAGAAGGAGAAGGATGCATAAAATTAGGACACTGAACAATCAACAAAGAAGGAGAAACAAAAAACAATGGATACCATTACTTCAACCCTCATAACTCAATATTTACGAGAAATAAGGAACGAACTAAAACAAAAAACCCACCATGACCAAATCAGGAAGGAGGACTTCTGCTGGTCCCTACAAGATCTACTGGAGAAAATTCACTCCCCAACCAATTAATAGCTGCACAAGTAGCAAACATCACGTAAATACCAACGACACAATTATGGAACACGACCACAACAGACCAAGAAATATCGACTATACTAACAACGGTTCACAATTCATCATATGGCAGTGGAACTGCAGGGGACTAATTGCAAACCAGGGAGAACTTCAATCAGCCCTCAATGCAGAAAACAACAAACCGGATATCCTATGCCTACAAGAAACCAACCTAAATCAGAACAAAACAACACCGAAAATTAAAGGATACGACCTCAGCTTCCACAAATACAGGACCGACGGGAAAAAAGGAGGAGGTATCGCCATATACATACACAACACTCTCAACAACATCACAGAAATCAATAACACCATGAACCCTACCACCAACACAATTGAACATCAAGGAATTATGCTCACAATCGGCCGGAAAAAGATCACCATCAACAACATATACCTCCCAGGGACCACCAACACCAACCCCTCTCAGGTACTTGCCCAAATACTCAAAGACAAAGGTAACAACATGATTATCTGTGGAGATTTCAATGCTCACGACATAGACTGGGGAAGTGACCATATGGACACCAGAGGGAAAAACATCGGCAAATATGCCAGAACCAACCAAATGATAATACTCAACACAGGCACCACCACTAGGATAAACCCGGCCAACGGAAAATATTCAGCCATAGACCTTACCATAGCCACACCACTCATTGCTCACATCACTGAATGGGATGTCATGCAACAAAGTACACTTGGTAGCGAACATTTCCCTATTTGCACAACAGTTTACCTACACAACCCTAAGGAGCAACAAACCAGCATACCAAAATGGAAAACTAATAAGGCAGACTGGGACACCTTCCAGACCATCCTAAGGACAAAACATATTGAGGACCTACAAAGTGCTGACACAACCCTTTACTACAACAACATCACTCAAGCATTCAACAATGCTGCACAGGAAAGTATACCTAAAACAAGTGGAAAAACAGGAAAAACGACCATCCCATGGTGGAATGAAGATTGCAAATCCACCCTAAAAGCAAAAAAGAAAGCACTAAATCGCTTCCTACATACCAAACTCTCCACCGACTTCATCATTTACAAACAAATGGAAGTCAAAGCAAGAAGAACAACTAAACAAGCCAAAAAAGCCTCCTGGCAAGCTTACTGCTCAACACTCAATCACTCCACTCCCACGAAAGAAGTCTGGAACAAAATCAAAGCCATGAAAGGTAAGACCCCCAAAACAACACCCCAGATAACAGGAGCAGAAACTAACAAAGAAAAGGCCGAACAGTTAGCACAACACTTTGCACTCTCGAGCAGCAACAGTAATCACACTCAAACCTTTATGCTACAATGCCAAGAGGTGGAGCAAAAATACCCACATCTCTTTAAGGACCAGACTGCAGAGATAACCAACGAGAAATCACCGCTCAGAGATAACTTCCAACTGCAAGAATGGCACAAAGCGCTCCGCCACAAGAAATCCACTCCACTGGGAGAGGATAATCTTGGCTACGAAATCTACAAACACCTACCTGACAACATGCAACGGATTATCCTCGATTTAATCAACCTCATCTGGAACACTGGCAACATACCCACCACCTGGAAGCAAGCCATTGTAATAGCGATTCCAAAACCAGGAAAAGACCCCAACTTACCTCATCCTATCGCCCAATTTCACTCACCAAGACCATCTGCAAAATTATGGAGACGATGATCAACAACAGACTCCTACACCATCTCGAGCGAAACCATCTACTCACGGAAAATCAAAGCGGATTTAGGCCCAAACGATCTATTATAGACCAACTCACCAGACTTGAAGCCGACATCAAACTCGCTTTCAACGCACCAAGGAAAAAGAACCGCCATCTCATAGCCATATTCCTCAAACTAGAAAAGGCTTTCGACCTAGTATAGACCAAGGGGCTAATTGCCAAACTCAACCAATATGGAATAACAGGAAAAATGCATCGCTGGATCTCCGACTTCCTCACAGGAAGACGAATTAAGACCCGGGTAGGAGATGCATACTCCGAAACATACACATTGGACAACGGAACCCCACAAGGAAGTGTGATAAGCCCCACTCTATTCAACCTTATGGTCAACAACCTAGGAGAATACCTACATAGTACCATCAACTTATCTCAATTCGCGGATGATAGCGGAATCTGGAAAGCAGGAAACGCCAACAACAGACACCACATCACACAGATACAACAAGGACTGGACGACATCACCAGATGGGCGAATAACTGGGGCTTTAAAATCTCAAGTACTAAAACTGTCGGGATGCTCTTCTCCCGCCCCAACAACCGAAAACCCAAATACCCACAACTCTACCTACAAGGCACACCCATCCAGTTTGTAAAACAAACCCATTTCCTGGGACTACTACTAGATGAACAACTCACATGGAAACCACACATTGAAAATCTCGTCAAAAAATCACAAGAAGACATCAGCTTGCTGAAACACCTCAAAGGAACCACATGGGGAGCTGATCAACCCACACTACTTATGTTATACCGATTATTAATTAGATCAAGATGGGACTACAGCTGCCAGGTCTACGCATCA
>JAECUM010016321.1:0-11366 GCA_016617855.1 Megalonaias nervosa
AGAGAGAGAGGTAAGGAGGGAGGGAGGGAGGGAGGGAGGAGGGGGGAGAGAGAGATTTAGATTTAAAGATAAAAAAAGACATAAAGATATATACACCACACAGTGAAGAATGGACACAGTTTGGCCAGGAAAAGACAGGTAAGAGATGCGTTATGATGAATTTTCCATGATTAATTTACCAATTGTGTTGGTCCAGGTGTATAAAATTTTCTGGTCAAAATTACAGAATCCTGAAAAATTAATATGTGTGTAAATTAAGAAAATTTAATCAATACCTTGATATTTTATTGACCTGCAGAGTTTATATGGCTGATCAACATGTGATAAAAATTATTATTACATAAGTTGCCTGATACTACTTTGTCTTTTTAACTTTTGCAATTAATAATCTTGTACCATATGTCATAAAAAATCTGGCAAAATATTGAAGAAATATGCCCAGGAATTCTTGCACACTGACACACTATTACACACACATACCAAGAGGCAGTGATGTACAAACATAAATTATGTTTCCATCTTCTATACCTAGATAAGTCAAAGATGATGAAAATAATGTACACACCTGGGCTTCCACAGTCTCCTGAGGTGGCCTGGATATCATCTACTGCAATATCTCCTGTAACTCCATTACCAATGATACCTTCAAATACAAACTGAAAAAAGTGCCAATATTTGCAAAAAATTTGTTCTTCATTCAAAATACATCTTGTTTCAGAACAAAATATTAATAAATATCGAAACCAAATAAAAATAGGAGAACGTTTCATGCACATGTGTTGCAAAGAAACCATCATAAAATAAGGGTTCTGCAGAATGTGATATCTAAACTTCTATGTGTGCAATAATGTATAACCCCACTCCAGGATGCCATACCTGTATCTGATCTGCAAAAATTTCAACAAAAACATTAACACTGAATTTCAATGTCTACACGTCACCACTGAGCCATCAACTCTTACTTTTGGAATAATGTTTTTCTTAACCAGCACTGGTGCCATAGTTACTAAAACTTTGATGATATCCCAGCTGTACATCTTCCGAGGTTATGCTTGGAATTTTGACCTAAAACATTTGACGTCCAAGGTTTTTCCATGGTTTTCCTAGGAAAACCTGGGAAACCTCAGACAATACTGATATTTTGTCCAAGGTTTTATAAGCAAACCTTGGACATTATCTCTTACATTAAAAAAACCTGGGAAATACCTTTGGACCAACCCTTGGACATAAGAACTCAGTTTATTTTTGGTTCAGAAAAACCTCCGAAATAAGAACTTAGTCCCTTTTTAGTCTGGACATAGCTCAGAAATGTAGACTTAGAAACTTTTTAGCTAGGAAATGGACTTGGTCTGTTTTAACTGTGCACTAGGAGATTTCTCTATATTTATTCAGAATGTATTTTTACAGTTTATTAAAATGAATTATGTTTGTCATTACCAAAACATCTAACAAGTCTAGAATTTGAATTAAAAAATTGACTTAATTAATGTTGATTGATTGATATGGGTTTTACAGTGTACTATCTCAGTTCAGGCATCATGGTGCCAAATAAGATCACATATTTTGGATTCACATCTTATTTATATGGAGATAAAAATATGAGATAAAGAACCAAAACCTATATACATGTTGGAATCCCCTAGCTAGAAAAATTCTTAGCATTCATACACTTTTAACCACTTCATACAATCATCTTAGTGTAATACAGTGGTCCCAGTTCTAATGCCCTGTAATCACACAGGACAACTGTAAAATATATTTTCTAACAATTGATTAAAGTACAGTCTTCATTGCTTAAAGAATCACATGACATCTTCCTTAAACTTTGTGTTTGAGTGTTAGTTACAGGAATAATAATTTAAAGTGCCAGTTTCGAAGGATAATAAACTATTACATTATTAGTGTAAAAATGTTCTCTGAAAAATTTTGTGACACTGTTTATTTGTCACATTAGTTACGAGAACAATAATTATAAATATACAACTGAGTCTGAAAAAATTGCATGGGTGATTGGCATGACACTACTTTTAATTATCATTTTTAATTAACAGCTGATAATGGCACAGTTACATGGAAGTTTAATCCCTTTCAAAAATGATTTGGGAAGAATGCACCAAACACTTGATTCTGTTTTCTGACAATAAAAAGGGGTTGTACTCTGCTTGTACAACACTGATTCCATCTCTGAAATACATATAATCCATTTGGGAATTTTAAAAATATTAAACTTTACAAAGAAAATTGGCTTTTGATGTTTAAATCACATGAAAAATGACCTCCAAAGTTACTGATGACATAAATTTGAACAATGTTTTCATTTTGAGTTTAAACCAGTGTAAAATCTTTTTTATTTGCAAATAGTTCATATACAATTCAAGTATTCATGAAATGTAGACAAACAAGGTGCTGTAAAATACATTTTCCAAGTAAAAAGGCAACATTTGTAATTCTCATTTAAGCTTTGCAAAGCCACATCTATCCTTTCAGTGATCCAGTAAAAATGTATGTCAATAGTTAAATTGTAACTAAATTGTGAATGATAAAGGATCAAGTAAACAACACAAGCTTGTGTTAGTGTACTTGTAGTTGATAAAGTTTTTAATATATACACCTAAATTCTAATACCTGAAGTCAAACTCACACAAATAGTTTCCCAACTGCAAATACATGGCAAATTTTTTTTTGGAGGCGGTATCTCTGAACTTAGATAGCTTCTTCTCCAATTTATTTCTTTTCTTCAAATGTATTTGTAAATGAATTCTGCTTCTTGGCCTTGCTCGTCTTAAAAACACTTATAATGTCAATGCATTATTAAAGCCTCCTTTGTAAATATGTTTTATGAGACCATCCCACCCCACCCCATGTGCATTTCATATTGCATTGGTTTTAAAATATGGGTATATATATATAATGAACTAAGAACTTAAAGTTCTGAAGGGAATTTTTATTTTTATTTTTAAGATTTTCATTTTTTAATTTTTAACCTGAGGAAAAAAGTGCTAGGGTCAGCAGCTTAAACAGCGATGGTCGACCGACCGGGAACTTTTATTTGTTTGGCCTGATATTGCACTTCCTGTCTGCAGACGATAGGACTCTGGGAGATAATTTTATCTTATAGAACAAAATTTAGATAATTGAAGGTCCCTACGTAATGCTCGTAGCAGGTGCTTATCTACTTACTGCTTTTAAAATTTAAAAAATACATAAGTTGTAGAAAGTTCTGGGAAATATTTCTTTCACATTCTTCAATTGGTTGCAGAGCATGGAATTATCCAATCACAGCAGCTGATTCATCAATCAATTTTGTATACGCCATAATAATAAATTCAAAAGTGGTCCGTTGAAAGTAAACTGGTCTGTGAAAACTTGCGTTATAAAGGAGTGGATTCATCAATCGCCATGAACTTGTTTGCGTTATGTATATGATAATCCTATTACTGGAAATGTTCGTAACCTTTCGGAGATTTGGTGTCAGCAGGGTTGCCGAGTTTTGGGATTACAGAAGGAATTATTGGAAGGATTGAAGGTAAGTTCATTTCTTTTTTTATTATATTACATTAAATATGAAAAAGATAAGAACATTTATTGGCTCTCGTTTCATAGGCCGGCTGTAGACTGCATCAGTTTTTTCAGTCGATTGCATCTATTTTCGATGGAAATGGGGTTGTTAGGCGAGCTATTAATACTGTGTATGTCCTTTACCCACTAGGCATTGCGCTGTAAGCCGTATTGTTTTCAGACAAACAGGTAGACCTACAGCGTTCAGTTAACCTTAATGTTGTTTTCATCTTTATCTCATTGATAGATTGTGTGTAGTAGTAGAAGAGAGATTTTGTTAAAAATAATTGTTGTGAAACAATGGTATGGAAATTGGTCCGAGTGTTCCTGCTTCTATGCATTGTTTAATCCTTATAGATGTATGATAATAATAATCATCATAATAATAATAATAATAATAGTAATAATTTCTTATTATTGTTGTTTTTCTAATTTTATCTTTGTATGATTCAGTTGTAATTCTTTGGAAGGGAATTACAAGAATATAGTACATTTTAATGATAAAAATTATTTAACTATGCCCATTTTGAATAGAGCAAAGCAAACTATCCCATTACCATTAGTTGAATTTAGAAGAAAAGAATTAATGGTTTTAATTATTTTTTATTATTAAACTTGAAAATGAAGTCATATTTAAAATCTTTGAAAGAACAACAAAATCAGAAAAATACTTAATGACTCAAAAATGTGTCTTAGAATAACTTAGTCCTACAACGTAAGACACATCACCTGATATTTTTGTGCTGGTGGGTAATGGGTCTTGCTGCCTAACTAATGGTGCTGTGTAGCATGTTTTGATGTCCACTAACAGTGTACAAAAATTTTGTAGAAAATCTACAAAGCAATCAATCAGATTCATTACTGCTTCAGTATACTGATGAAAACCTATATTACTTTATCCATTTTCTTTAAGTACAGTATTTTATAATTTAAATAATTGTACTGGCCTGCCATATTATCATGTGTTTGTCCAAAATTGCTGCTGCATTCTACTTTTAGGTACGAGGTAGTGATTGGTGATATCACATGATGGCCACTGTTTAACAACTTTATAGACCTTGCAAACCCAGATAGTATATGCCCTTCATTTTGGGTGTAAATCTGCGTACCATATTAAAATGATTAATGGTCATGCATGTCATATATTGATGATATTAAATAGTACTTAAATTGGATTTATTTTGTTTGTCTAATAGAAAAGGAAATGTGGCATCCATGATACCAGTCTCATGCTCTATTTTACCTGTTGCATACTAATTTGCAAAAATGCAAGCATCAGTGATCTCTTAACTTTATAAAGGATGTCAGGTTACATAATTAAAATGATTATTATTTTTATTTTTGAAGGACAACATACCACGAAAACCACCAAAAACAGCTAAGACAATAGCAACAAAATAGACCACCAAGATGGCAACACCAAAACAGACTAACATGGTAGCGCCAAAAAAGTCCAAGGTAAGATAAAGATGCAGCAATTTCAAACTTTCTAAAAACTTTATAAGCAACAAACATTGTGTCATATCTTTAAGGGTTGATAACACTAGCCTGAAACATTGTATTATCACGTTACTTAATGTTGCATATTAAAACTGATCTATTATTGCTGTATTGTTACAAATTGTAAAGTTTCTTTGACTTTCCCTCTATCTATTTCTGTAATAAATCTCAGTCAATCCAATCATGTAAATGTAAATTAAACCAAATGTGGTGGCTGACCCAGATTACTGTACCATGGGGGAACAACTCTATATTATTGCTGTATGTGCCTAACTTATGTATGGTAGCATGCACATATGATAATAAACATAAATTTCAACATAGTGATCAGATGGAATGTCCATGCTGGCACTAGCTGAATTATTTCCACCTAAATAAAGGATGCAGTGACTCAATTGAATACACTTAGTCTAAATATCGGTTAAGTTGAAATCCACAATAACAACAACAGAAATTAAAAATGAAAAAAATATGTATCACTTAGCTTGCATTTTAAGTACTATGTGGGAAGAAAAATCTATATATACAAATGAATCTATTATTAATACTGAAATATTGCTGATTTTTCAAATAGTTTAACTATTATTACTTTCCTATTTATCTAGGATAAGTAGGATCATGAGTAACGTTTTTTCAGTTTTGGTCAATATTGGCTACCATGGAATGAAATTTCCAAGCGTAACCATGTAAGGACGTGTGCCATTATCAGTATATGACTTATAATCATCAAACATCAGACAATACACTGAATATATTTCATAATCAAAGCCAATGCAGGTATAGCAAGTTCGACAGGATTTTTGTATATGATGATCAACGTAATTGCATGCACTTTACAAAAAAGTGATGTTTATTCTTTATCATTGTAAACTTATAAAAAATGTTGACATTTTAGAAGAAATTGCACAAAAAATTATTTGCATCCTTACTAGCAACAACTTTACATCTGTAAACAACTGATAGACTGCGTGTATCCAAAATTAATCGGAAAATCCCATTTGCTGCAATAATATAGAGCCCACGATAATACAGCATTGGAGTATACAGTGAAATAATAAGACAGTAATTCTGAATAATTTTGATAATATCTTTAAACGGATGCATCAGGATCTTGTAATTGATTGAATACATTAGTTTGAACTTGTCATGCATTGAACCAGGAACAGAATATAATCTTGACTGTATTTGTGATAAAAAATTTAGAATGATGGTCCCAAATTCAGAGAACAGTCTGTTATAGAAATGTAGTGTTTTCAAGTTTAATATCTTGTTTTCAGAACTAAAGGATTGCAAACATGATTTGTAAATTTAAGGCAGCCAATAACAGTTATATTATATGTGTACTGTTTGTTTTATTAATTCATCACATTTTATATTTTCAACCAATATTTTTTTTTTTAACAGAACTGATCCAAAAGAAATGGCAGAATATCAAAGAGGCAGTGATAAACAAGAAATTCAGTGAAGTGCTAAAACCATCAAGAAACCAGTATATAGATGGATGGATTTTCAAAATTAAATGGACAATTTGGCACTAAAGGAACCTTATGGGCATTCTTGATATTTGGACCTTTTTAAATTTTTATTTGTACCTGTTGAACAAATTAAAAATAAAATGTATTTTTATATTTTGTAATATTTACTTCATTATTGTTGGCCTGATGTTTTATGCCAAGGAGGAGTCCAAGGACACCTCGAAGGATATGTCCGAGAACACTGAGGATGATATGTCCCAGGAATCCTCAGACAATATGTCCTATGACACCTTGGACAATATGTCCTAGGAATCCTTGGAGAATGTGTCCTAGGAGTCCTCGGACAATATGTCTAGGAATCCTCAGAATGTTTGAAAACCATGGACATGTCCGAGGATTCCTAGGAAACCTCAGAGTATTGGTTACAAAAAACCTTGGATGTCCGAGGTCAACCTCAGCTGTTTGACGATAAAAACCATGGACATTGGTTTTAAAAAAAATTTGACCTTGGACTATTACATTGGAAAGTCAGCAACCAATACTCCGAGGCTTTTCCTAGGAACACTTGTCCTAGGTTTCCTAGGAAACCTCGGAATATGCACAGCTGGGAACTAAGTTGAAGCATTTTCTAAATATTAAGATAAAATTTACAATCTATCAGCTGTCTCTGGATTTTTTCTACAACTGGAAATTTAGTGGGAATTTTCTCTCTCCCCCCACTATCCACCCTTACATATTTATTATACAGTGGACTGGTCAGAGATCATAGTCACCAGAAATGAACTTGAATGCACTTGATGACATATGTACTTAGCTCAAGCCAAGGACATCCAGTTTTTATCAACTTCTTTGTGGTATTGCATTTATGAAAGGGAGTTTCTGTACAATTTTCAATAGAGATCAAAGGCCAAGGTCACAGATTAAAACAATTTTGCATTTGTAATAGCTTATGTCCATGGGTCTGGGTGAGGGAACAAATTAGGCATCTTCTGATATGTTTGTGGAAAGAATATGACTCGATAACATTACATGAAGAGTTGTGAAGTATAATGAAGGTAGACATCAAGACTGTTGGCACATGAACTCATCCAAGACTGTTGGCACATGAACTCATCCAAGACTGCTGGCATATGAACTCATCCAAGACTGTTGGCACATGAACTCATCCAAGACTGCTGGCACATGAACTCATCCAAGACTGTTGGCACATGAACTCATTCAAGACTGTTGGCACATGAACTCATCCAAGACTGTTGGCACATAAACTCATCCAAGACTGTTGGCACATGAACTCATCCAAGACTGGGGGCACATGAACTCATCCAAGACTGTCGGCACATGAACTCATCCAAGACTGTTGGCACATGAACTCATCCAAGACTGTTGGCACATGAACTCATCCAAGACTGTTGGCACATCAGCACATTAAATACAGGAATTTGTTTGCAACACTATATTTTTGGACTAATGATATAATGTTTAGGACTATTAGGGATTTAATACTGTTAAGTTCCTTTTAAATTTTCATTTTGAACTCTAGGGAAATAAATTATTTGAATTTTACATAAAGTGGTGGGGTAGTTTTTGTTACTAAGCTTGAGACCATGGGATTGTACCAGTTTAATTTGAGGATTTAAGGTCATTTCTCAGATGTTTTTCATTAGTCATAAAAGTGAGTACATCTCCATGGGTACTACATCCATGTCAGACAGGTATCTTAGTGAGACCTAGATTTCAACTTGGAGCTTGGACTTAAATATATTTTATTTTGAAGTAAGAAGAACAGAAATTTTCCTTCGCATTATGTATAGAGTTAATTGAATATTTATATGAAGTTTACCTCAGTTAAGGTTCATTCATATTAGTGGTCCATATATCAAGGTCCTGCTAGCTTGATGCATTCTTGTACAAATGCTGATAGACTGCTTGTTGCTTTGTCCATTATAGATTGTGTTTTTCTTTTCAGACATCAGAAATAAGCTGGTGCAGAGTCCTGATATTATTGATGCTTCTTCCGATTCCAATATGTCAGCAGTGTTTGAGGTCCAAGCAAGGTTCTAGTTAATATTTGTTTCACATTTTAGTTTGATGGTCTTCATCATGTACAATGTTACAAAGAAATGTTTGAGGTTTCCTGAAAGGTATCTTTTGTACATATTTTGACAGATTCTGTGCAAGATAGCATTAGAAAGTTAAAGGAGCTGTATTTTCTTTCATTCCATTTTGGTATTCGGGAGAGTCATGTAATATTTCCAAATTTCTGCATTGATATTTTCCAGATTTCTTTTATATCAGAGGTCCTTCAAATATACTTGCATTTGCCATGTAAATGGGTCATGAAATGTAAATGCTTATTATTGCCTACATACTTTACATAATATTTAATGGGATGATCAGATCAGTATTGTATGCTTCAGTTTATGTTCAGATAAAGAGAAATAACAGTTCATTGTGCCACACAGCAATCCCTACTTTTTTATGAACTCAGAAAATTCCACATTCTCCTGTGAATACATTCCCCAATCATATTGCTGTAGGGGATATTTGCCTACTACCTCTTGAATCCAGTCTAACTTGAAAGACTAAAAGTTTTTGTCTTCCAAAGTAACCTGGTTTCATCACCAAAAATAGGTTGCCCACAGTGGATAACCAATGTATTGTCATTAAATCACTAACAGCTATCAATAGGTCATCAGTGATGATAAAACAAGATCAGGTTCATGCTCTCAGACTTTATCTGAGTCATACAAAACTGATTAGAGGCAACCGTAAAAGATTCTTCCTTCTATTGCGGGCTGGACAAGAAGATTTTACAGTTGAAGCCCTAATATCCTGGCTAAAATGGCTCATATGCAGACCTGCAGACTCTTATGATTTTACTGTAAGTCTCATGAAAATTACCCTTAAAATATGGACATAGGCATACAAGCAAAAAATACGGAAAAATGATCATTGCCAAAAAATATGGATAATCGGTTCATCTGTGTTTTATTTGGATCCAGGTTTCATATTAAAATTAGTGAAATTGGGTAGGGAACCAGACTAACTTTACAGCAGCACCCCAGACACTTTAAACTGCACCTATTTGTTCATGCGAAGTGTCTGCATGATCAAACTGTTGATTATAGAATTTTTTTAAAATGGTGTTCCGACAGTGATGCATGTTTAAGACGAAGGGAAAATAAGCCTCTAGAAAAGTGTTAATAATCAACACAGATGAATAAAAAGGAGTATTCAGATTCTTGTGAATAAAAGATGGAAAAGACACAATAACGTTTATTGGACATCACATATGAAATGGGAAAAGAATTTCCAAGAATTATGTCAAGTTGAGAGATAGCAACAAGCCATTGAGTTGCATAGGGTTTGGAACTAAAGTTTGTGCAGCTGTACTAGTGGGAAATAAGGTCTACGAGTGCTTTACAAACTTTTCAGTTGAACATAATGTTATCATTGCTGTGTCGAACTTTTAATTATGTTTTCCAGCTTTACAATAGCCGTTATTGATATTTTGTTACACCTTACTGAAAACTGGTCAATCTTACAGAAAAGAATCAGCTGCCTTACTGAGACAGACTCGTCGGAGTTGGCAGGTCTGCATATGTGCCCATGAGATCAGAGCTATTGCGACCAGTCTGGCCTTTTAATGTAATACATCACTATGAGACATTATTCAAGCTGTGGGCAGGCATGCAGAATCAACTTTTTCCAGTTTTTATCTCAGGGACCTTTCTCTGCAGATAAAAAAAACTTTAATATGATTGGTTCAATAGCAGCTGCACAAATGGCTACAAGACCAGCAGAGTTTAAGTAATCAACACACCACATGCCTTGCTGGACTCGCCAGGTAAAATTTTGGAATTCAAAGAGTTCACATTTTATCTATGTATATGCCTCATACGTGTCATATTTATGACCTGTGATGTGTTGATTACGCTTTGGAGAGATCAATAAATCCTTCACAAAGTGAGAGAACTCCTCTTTACCTAATTGGAGGGGGGAGATGCTCAGCATTCCCACCACCTCTTACTTATTCTCCTTATAGTAATGTGATTGGGGAATGTATTCAAAGGAGAAAGCAAATTTTCTAAGTAAATTATGTTTCTCCAAGAATACTTACCCAATCACATTACAATGAGACCTTCACATCCTCCCCGCTATGTGAACATCAGTGCGTTGTACATGTCATACCTGCCAACTCTTACGATTTTGCCATAAGTCTTAAGAAAATTACCCTTAAAATACGGACTTCAGGCATACAAGCAAAAACTACAGAAAAATGATCGTTGCCAAAAAATCCGGATAATTGGTTCAATTCTGTGTTTGATATGGATCCGGGTTTCATATTAGAATTAGTAAAATTAATCAGGGAACCAGACTAACTTTACAGCAGCACCCCAGATGCTTTATACTGCATCTGTTGTTTATGTAAAGTGTCTGCATGATCAAACTGTTGATTATAGAATTTTTTAAAAATGGCGTCCAGAAAGTGATGCATGTTTAAGACGATAGGGAAAATAAGCTTCTAAAAAAAGTGTTAATAATCAACGCAGAAGAATAAAAAGGAGTATTCAGATTCTTATGAATAAAAGCTAGAAAGGACACAATTACATTTATTGGACATCATGTGCCAATTTGAGTATGCCTCATAGCGGGAGAAATGATTGCAGTCGTCACGTGAAATGGAAAAGAATTTCCAAGAATTACGTCAAGTTGAGAGATAGCAACAAGCCATTGAGTTGCATAGGGTATGGAACTAACGTTTCTGCAGCTGTACTAGTGGTAAATAAAGTCTACGTGTACTTTACAAACAACTTTTCAGTTGAACATATC
>JAECUM010016322.1:0-15101 GCA_016617855.1 Megalonaias nervosa
GCTGTTGGAAACGCTGCTGGAATGGCATTAAAGAAAGCAACAGGAAAGGGAATCAAAAAAAAGGGAAGGGGTCTAAGATTACCAGGGACTCCACATTCATGGTATGGAAAAGGCCTAAGATTACCAGGGACAGTTTACTGATATCTCCTATGTCCAATTTTGATTTACTAGATGCTGCTAAAAAATTAAAAATAAAAAATTTTAGAGGAGTTTTCATGCGTGATCAATTACCAAAACAGCCAAATAATATTGAAACAGGTATTATTAATCTCGATGAAAATTCTGGTCCAGGCACGCATTGGGTCGCTTATGCAATTGATCCACGTGGAATTATTTATTTTGATTCATATGGACTAGCTCCACCAAAAGAATTCTTAAAGTATATTAGCGGCCATCAAAGTACTCCAATATGGTATTCAACGTTACCAACACAAACATTAACCGATCCACCAATATGTGGTCGAGAAGTACTTAACGTACTTGATGCTATATCAAAATCAACAAAACCACTCACAAAGTTGTACATGAATATACTACGACGTCACATTTAAATAGACATTAGTAAATATAATGGTAGATATTTATGGAAGATCTTCTCGTGGTAAAGGTCATCAGCAAGCTGATTTATCTAAATACGCAACTCTCGATCAGCTCAGAAATGAGATTGATGATTTATTAAATATAACCAGTGTGGATCAAAACGAAGTAGTTGTTTTTCAGGATAAAGAAGGACGATTAAAAACTAGTAATATACAACTGCCAGATGTAATTATACGAGTTCCTAATGCGGTTGTTAATAATATAGTTACTTTTACTGATCAGGGTAAAATACAAGATTCCGGTACGTCAGTCAGCGATTATATTAAGAAAGCTGGTGATTCATTTACAGGTAGCATTATTATGGATCAAAATAAAATTACAGGTCTTGGAAACCCAACCGCAGATGAAGACGCCGCAACAAGGAAATATGTCGACGATCAAGAATCTAAGTACATATTGGCCAACGGTGGCATAATGCGTGCATTTCTCAACATGAACAATAACGGCATTAATAATCTTAGAACACCGGAATATGATTTTGATGCTGCTACGAAAAAGTATGTTGATGATAAGGAAATTCCTATAACAACTTCGCTAGCTACAATCAATAATGAAATGACTACACTCAATGGTACTTTTACTAATCACGTACAAACTTTTTCAAATTTTCGTAGAAATGTAAACAAAACTATTAAAAATTTTTTTGGTGATCCACCAACCGTTGACATAAAACTCTCCGACGTTAACGTGAAACTTAATGATATTGTCAGTGGAATACCTAATATTGTTCAAAAAACTAATCTGATTAAAATTCCACACGGACAAATTAAAAATATCGTATATACAGTAGCATCAGGATCATCAACATGGACACCACAAAATAACACACTCAAACATACCGTAGAAGTAACTGGATTATACAGGTTATCTATATACGATTCGGAAATTAATGCGGCAACTTCATTATCACCGAATGAATATCGTAATCCTCTATTGGTGATGCTAACCAAGAACATCAAAGAAATCTTTACGCTGATATCAACGGAAATACCTCCGAGACGTTACTGGTGGTGCCTAGAATTCGTAGCTGAAACTTAATTAAATGACGTTGTTAGTATAATGGATCAACCTCAGTCTCGCATCGACGTTCAACGTTACAGATGCAATCAAGTATGTGAGCGTCTCACTAAACTAAATAATTTTATCGACTATTATAACATAAAAATAAAAAAATACAAAAGACGTATAGTTGTTATTGATGTAGTTGTTTACTCGGTTTCTGCTGTTATTGCTGGAACAGGATTATTATTATCAACATTGACGATGACAGCACCTACTGTTATAACTATCATTGTTTCAGCATCAACGACTATTGCTGGAGTTCTCGGTATTATAGCCAAAAAGATAGATACCTGTACAAATGCTAAATTGCACGATTATATGATTAAATTACATACAGTGGCAGATGCATGTTCTAAACTATCTTTGTACGTTTCTTCGTGTGTCAGTGATGGTGAAATATCCGATACTGAATTTGCGATGATGATGAAAACTTATGATGACGCATTTAAGGTGATCGCCAATGATTTTAATGAATTAAATAATAATGATAATAATAATGACAGACAGGGAGTTACTTCAGCAGATCGTTACTAATACAACTCCGTCAAAAACTACTATGATATCGTTAAGTTCGACCAATCCGGAATTTAGTGTCAATTTTCCAACATCAATTCCTGCAAAAGAAATAGCATTAGCACAGTTACGGGTTTATTATAGCTGGCCAAATATTAGATCAAAATCATTTGGTGGACTACAGCCAAATAATTCATTAGTATTCGCTAATAAGAATAAGCCTGATGGAACTCCTGATTGGCAAGTAGTTGGAATTCCAACGGGCAGTTATCAAATAGAACAGATTAATGATGAGCTCCAACGCAGAATTAAATCTATTACAGGAAAAGAATCAAAAATAGCAATTACTGTCTACGAACCAACACTATCTGCGGTTATTGAAATAAATTCCCCTGATTATTCCGTAGATATTTATCAAAGTTCGATTAGATCAGTATTAGGATGGCCTGATGTTCCACCGGTTTATAATGGAGTTTCAGAACCAAAACTAGAAGAATTTAAAACGAGTGAAGAAAAATTCATTAAAGATCCAGAATATCGAGGAAAACAACCATGGAGTAATAATACAAGATTTGGATTTCCAAACGAAGATAGATATTACTTTACCGATTTTGACGGTAAAAGAATCCCCAAGTTGAATAAAGCATTATTTATTGTTAACACAGACACCAGGACGAAGATTAGTTTCTATACTGTTGATGTAAGATTTATTAAACATTTTTTAGATACTCTTAAACCTGAATACGATAAAACGTTTAATGATTTAAGAAATTTACTTATTTCATTAACACAACATTATAATGAAAGTGTAAAGCAGCAAATAATCGAGTCAATAAAACATTTAAATGGTATCTTGTTCGATTTATACATCGTCAATCGAAGTATTATAAACACTGCGACTAAACTCGATGGAAATCGTTACACAAATCCAGAATCTAAACAAGTATTTCTTGATCATTATAAAATAACAGAAAAAGATTTACAAACATTTGTTATACCAGATTTAAATAACGCTGAAATGAAGAAATCATTAAATGATCTTATTGAAGAATATTATCCGGGAGTAATTGAATCATGGAGAAAATAGCCCCACCACCGATTATACTAAAACACAATAACAATCCCTTTGGTGCCGGACGTCATATCTCACCTGGTATTGTAAATATAACAACAACAATTGCAGTTAATCTAGTATGTGACGTAATTGATGACAGTTATCAAGTAGATCTTTCAAAGTCTAACCAGGCCCAACAAGGGTATATACTATATACATTCAGTCCTAAAGATCCGCCCGGGTGGTTAATTGTATCTGAGCCAATTAATCCAGTTTATCTACGTGTACATAATCCATTTCTGACAAGAATAAATTTCAAACTTACTGACCAGGCAGGAAACATTTTGGATCTAAGACAAGAGTCTCTTAATATTAATTTGCATATACGCTCGTAGAACGTCTGAGTAAATAATCGGGGGTAAAAAAATAATCTGATTAGTATAAATACATGAATAATAATCAATTTCTATGATTAAAGTAATTGTATATATAATAAAGCGAGATAACTCGGCTATCTCTCTCTGCGGAGTAAATTGAACGATTATTTCCCTTACTACTACGTCGTTACCTGTACAAACCCAGTTGTATATACATGTATAGCGTATTAGTCCGTCTGTCTGTTACCTTAACGAACTATAACTTATACGTGTAATTATTTTATGAATTTTGAAAAACTGAAGTACAGTTCTACATTCTATTAGTAATACAAGTTCTGTGAGACAGCGCAAATATTTTATATATATACTTAAATTAACTGTATTATTGATAAGAGAGCGATGGCCGAAGTGGTAAGACGGTTGGACGTAGATCGAAGTTGTGCAGACTCTCGTGTGTTCGAGTCTCCAAAAATGCTAAAGGTATTTTACCTTGCATTTGGCGATTGATGCTATTTAATTGGGGGAGCCCGGAGAATTTCCTCGAAATCCACAACAGACAAAATATACTCTCCTACCATACACCCTTGAGGGGTGTACCTTTTACACTCCCCGGGGTTTTGTATGGGGGGGGAGAGTGTACAAAATCTGTTGGACGTAGACAAGATTCCCCCGTCATCACCATTTGTATATATTTCATAACCATACAATCATATGTCATTAGGATAAGTTTCTATGTAACCTCTGATCCTGCTAAGATGTTGTTTGACAACTTAGGGGATCACATGGGGTTTGTGCTGTCCTTAGAATTAAGTTCTTAGAGATAAGTTTATATGTAACCTCTGATCCTGCTAGGATGTCATATGACAACCTAGGGGTTCACATGGGGTTTGTGCTGTCCTAAAAAATCAAAATCATAACCATATGTATATATAATCATAATCATACAATCATCCTCAAAAAACAGTCCCCTGACCTTCTGATCCTGCTAAGATGTCATATGGCAACTTAGAGGTTCACATGGGGTTATGGGGACTACATTTTTTCATAATAATTATTCAGAGACTGATATTATTTTTTATTTTAAAGAAATAATTATTATATAATGAACCAAGAAAACATTAATGATATTATTTCTGCTATTAAAAAATTAAAACATAACGGAATAAATCTCTCCGATAATCTTGATCCTGAGAAAATATTATGCGATTATGAAATATTAAAACAAAGAAAATTTGAAAATAAATACACATTACCATCCAATTATAAATTCGTAAAATTAATCTATCAATCTATGTTAGAATCTTTGGCAGTGGTAAATGAAAAGCAGGTAAAGCTATTTGCGCCTCTTGCACGTTCGATCGAAAATATCAAATCCGAACTATCTCGTGAATACGAGAAAAAGAAGATCGTGGATAATCGTGTAATGCAATTAAGAAAGATTATGTTATTTGATTCTGTCAAAAATGAGAGTGACACTGAAAGCAGCGACGGTGAAGGTACCCATGGCAAAATATAGAGTCGAACTATATACAATTTATTTGTTAGGAAGACAGAGTTAGATATATTCAAATATTATCGGCTGATCATATTTTATTGAATATGCAGATTTGTATACTTTATTTGCGACAAATTGTACTGATTGTGGATGTATGATAAAATATCTGGCAGCCGCATTAATTGAGGGAAAAGTCATTTCTTGTGCTGTTTCTGTATTTATGGATTTAATAGATCTCTTTCCGAATAATTTACACCTTCCTGTATTTCCACGTGCAGAATTCTGACTTTGTGTAATAGCTTGCAGATTAGATAGATTATTATTCTGGGGATTTCCATCAATGTGATCAACTACAAGTCCATCTTTAATGATCCCAAAATAACATTCGTAGATGAATCTATTTGATCGATAATATTTTCTCCCAGCAGTAAATCTAAAATAACTAAGATTATTAAGACTACCGACTGGTTTTTTCAATCTACAGTGTCTGATTACACCATCTCGAGACGCTTCATAATTTGTATATACTGGATGTTTCACAAATTCGTTTTGCTCCATTTATATATAATATTATTTGTCTAAATCATTGTTTTGAAATCTAACCAGATAATCTTCTACGGTTTGTATAGGAGATTTACCTGGCGATGTATTATTTTTTTTGTTATAATATCGTTTTAGTTCCCTGTATTTTTTTCCGCCACATTTTAGACACAATTGAGTTTTTCCCCTCACTCCAACACCACACTGAATACATGGTATTGGTCCTGTACTTCCATTTTTGATATTTTGCATATGGTAGTAGCAGTATTTCTTCAAACACGATTTATTACAAAGAGAAGTATATCCAATTCTGAGCCAAGCACATTTTTTTTTTTGTTTCAATCATTATATATACTAAAATTTTAATTTAAATATTTGTCTTAATTATATGGAGGAATTATCCATTATTGAACCTTCCCCTGCTAGATTCGATCTTGACAGACTACCAGAATATAAATTTAGTACTTTGATGCAAGATCTGGCATTAACGGATGAGGATGTAACTGAACGTATTCGTGAAGCAAAAAAGGAATTTCGTGACGATGGCGCTGCTCATGTATGGTCAACATTCAGAGTTGGAAATGTTACTAATATGATGAATGACAAACGAGGAAAAGTAATTATTAATTACCTTGATGATCAAAAATATTTTATTTTAATAAAATTTATTGTAAATACAGAAGAAGATATTTGGATTATTAGTGATAAGCGTGATCCAGTCCGTGCGCAGTCCGGGGGTAATATTGTTCTTTTGAGTAATAAATCTAAACCCGGAATACTGACTGGTATTGATAAACCATATTATGAACGGGGGTACCCTGTGACTGCAGTTGTATATGCAATATATCCGCTGAATAATAAACCTGACGTCGGGGATCTAAAGCCGATGAAACTGTCAGAGTCAAGAATAAACTGTGTAGCTGAACGAGTTACAGAACATTTTACAAACGCGATACGTGGTAATGGTTTAACAGATTTACGACGTAAAAAAATAAATATGTGGGCAGAATCAGTTAAAGATACCGGAGCGTCTATTAAAGATGTTGCTGATCTAGAAAAGAAATTAAAATTCCCAATAACGATAAAGACGTTAACCGGAGAGATTTTGTACAAACCGAAGTATATAAAAAATGGAGCTCCTATAGATATTATTGATCATAATTCGCATGCGTGGACCTCAGCAGTAACAATATTTCCACGAGATAGAGCGGTTAAATTTTATGATGGTCATATATTTGATTTTATCAAAAATATCAGCAAAAGTGACCCTGTGTCCGTTTGGTTATTTCAAAGTTCAGAATATGATCATTACGATCAATTTGTACGGACTAATGGTGATATTTACCGTACAGAATCTCTTAATGTAGAAATGGAAAATCTTGCGCTAAAATATACTTCAGACGATGTCAAAGTTAGACTATTATTAAATAATTGTTTTACAGTTCCATCCGTAGCGGCTCATTTCGCTCAGGAGAAAAATTTATGGAAACCAACACGATCGGAATTTCTTGAAGATATTCATAAAAGCTGTGTAGAATATGGACATGGAGGATTATGGAATACTAAATATAAGTGTAATGACGTTATATCCGTCGATATGGTAGCGTGTTATCCTGGAAGTTTTCTTGGATACGGAGAATGTTCTGAATACTTTAAGAAATTCGGACATCCATCACACGAGATGACCAGGGTTGCGATAAACGGACCATTACCAGATTTTGATTTAACCGGATTTGCTCATGTAGAATCATTCGAATTTGCAGAAAATCTCCATCCAATTACTTATGCTTGGTTTGGAAGACATTTTTCAGAAAAATGTTGGGTTCCAATAGTACTATTGCGATATATGATTGATGTTGGAATTTTAATATCTTTACAGGTGAGTGAGGCGATCATATCGTATAGTCCACAGAAGCAAGTTTGGTTACCAGAACCAAATAGACTTAATATTGATGATGCCAGGAAAGAATTTCCTAATCTTAATGAAGATAATATTATTAAAATTACTAATAATATACGTAAATGCAGAGACGAGCACGATGAAAAACTTGCAAAAGATCTTGGTAGAAAGATAATTGGTAAATTTACTCAAGGAGGAGCATATGATCATAAAAGACACTGTACAAGATTAATTATGGACGATGCTGAACTTGATTTTATAATAACTGATACAACGGAAAAAAATATATTTATAAATCGGAGTAATGCTTATTTGTCAGACGGAACCAAACTAGGTACAATTGTGAGTTATCTTGATGGTGACTCACCGCAGTTTACTCATTTAAGATC
Organism: Megalonaias nervosa; assembly: GCA_016617855.1. Lineage (NCBI taxonomy): Eukaryota > Metazoa > Mollusca > Bivalvia > Unionida > Unionidae > Megalonaias > Megalonaias nervosa. Next base: position 7,931 of record JAECUM010016322.1, read on the forward strand.
ATCTATGTTGGCATATGTTTCTATAAATCTACTGTCTATGATAGATTCCCTCGTGATGGTGTCCGAGTCGCCACGGATTCGTTTTATATAAATAAAAAATATACGGATTTGTTAAAACCGCTACTTGGTAATGGTGAATGGGGATCATGGAGAATAAAACAGGAAAATATACTTAGCTATTCTGAATCTGCCGACGTTGAAATTAGGGAAATATATTACAAAAATAATAATCAAGTATCAAAGTCATCAGCACCATCTGTGTACGATCCTGTATCTAGACATAAGACTGTTTATCTTAATGGATGCGGTGGTTCAGGTAAAACAACACGTGTGATTAAATTATTCATGAACAACCATTCAGATATAATTGTTTTGACACCGACACATAAATTAGCCAGAGAAATAAAAGAGCGAGGAGTAAAATCGTGTACTTATCATAGTTTCTTTAGATGGTGTGGAGACACATGGACTCCTGAGAGAATCTGTGAAAAATATATACCTAAATATATTATATGGGACGAGATATGCACGGTGTCGTTAGAAATATTAAAAACATTTCTTGAATGGCTATTGACGAAGAATACTGCTATAATAATGTGCGGTGATCATGGTCAACCACCACCTTTTATTGGACAGTCTCCACATGAATGGCTGAAGAATAATGTAGATTATTACGAGGAAATAAATGATGACTATAGAGCTATTGATGAACCGCTGAAGGAGTTTAAAAGGTTAATTAGACTTCAGCCAGACAGAGTACAATGTGAAATAATGCGAGGAGTAATTCCAGAGACTTCTATGAGTGATTTTCTAAATTTATGGAATCCCGTTGATTTAATAGTTGCAAGTAGAAAGATAGTTCGTGATGAACTACAGGAGAAATTATTTCTGTTACATAAAGAAAAGTTTTCAGATCTACCTGTACCTTTGTGTTATCGCCCAGCAGATACTCGACGACAGAATATTGATGTTGAAATTCCTGGTGGTGGAATACAGAATCTTGTCTTGAACGATATTATTTTAGTTGATATTAATGTTGTTGAGAATGCGCTGAATATGAATAAATCGCCGTGGACGTTAGGATACGCTATAACTATTCACTCATCACAGGGGTTAACTATTTCTGATACAAATATCTGGATTATAGATGATCTGATTGAATGGTCGAATTTAGTCTATCTCACAGTTTCTAGGGTCAGAAGAATATCTCAACTACATAGAGTTATTAGGAATTTTACAGAAAATAATGATCAAACTGTTAATAATGACGTAATAAGAAAAAAACTATCTGGTTATAAGCAGTGTGACAAAACAAATAAACGTGATTTTGATATTGATACTGAATTTATTATAAAACTAAAACAACTACAGAATAATAATTGTGCAAGTTGTAACTGTAATATGTTATGGCAATATTCGAATAATAATCCAAGACAATTTACCGTAGACAGAATTAATAGTGATCTTGGACATACACGTAATAATGTGATGCTGACATGTCTTGAATGCAATCGGCGTAGAGGTTCTGGTTATGTAATTGTATGTGGTGGTAATTGTGTGTCTTTAGGAATTACCTGTAATTGTTCACGTACAAATCCACGTTGAGGGGCTCTCGAATCTAATCTGTAGATTGGAGGTCTACCAGTGGATCTAACCACGTTAGAAATTGTATGTGTAGTCACGCTCCAGATAGGATCGGTTGCTCTTTTTTTACCACCTTCAAGTTCGCCAGGTTCATATAAATATCTTACAGTTACATTACCTAATACTGGTTGAGGTTGATGTCTGTCATTGCTACGGGGTATATATTTTTTGTGATCGCAATAGAAGGTTTCATGGAAGTTGAACGAGTAATTTCGTTATTTAATGCAGCTATCACATTTGGTAACCTTGCAACCCATTCACGAGATCGCTCACCGGATTTAAAGTCAGTAGATATTTCTTTTGCGTATTGGTATCCAAATAACCGCTCAGCAAGTGTTCGATTAAATCGTTCAACAATTGCCTGATCACGATGAATTTCAGTATGTCCTCGTCTGATTTTAACGTTATGTTTTTTCATTAACGATAATACTACTCCAAGAAATTCTTTGCCAGGATCAACCTGTAATAACTGTGGCCATCGCAAAGGTCCTCGCTGATAAATTCGTTCAAACGCAGATGAAACTTCAGACGCTGTCTTTGTTGATAATGGTTCCGCTTCTTTATATTTACTTGCAACATCAAAGACAGTTAATGCGTATTTGTATGTGCGTGATTGACGTTTACCAATTTTAATGGTATCGTGTGGTAAAAATAAAATATCTGCTTGATGAACTTCATTAGGGACGCTGACATCAAAATGTGAATATTGAATTTTTTTAGGTGGTGGTAGATAAATTTGCCATATTGCCTGTCGTGCTAACCACGCTGCAGCAACAGAACGTGAGACTTTTGCTGCTTCAGATAATTTAGTAATAGCTGATCTGCCTCTCCAATATCCTCTTGGGCTATAATAAATGGATTCCATTATAATAGTTATATAATTAATTACCAGCCCCTAACATTATTTTACTTTTCATGGCAGATTTTACTAGAAAACTAGCTAATTTATCTCTGACAGATTTATTTGGTATAGAATTTAATGCATGAATCAATTTTACATCTGCGAGATGCCTTTGTTGTAAATCCTTACTTTTATACGCAACATCATGAACATGACACGCTTTATCAATCTTATTTATTGGATACTCTCCTGATCTTGGTTGATCTTGATTATCAAGTCGGATATCAAGTCGAGTTCCAGGACCGCAATAATTATATCCAGGAATATGTTTTTCCCCCGGATATTTAGCCCACGGAGTTCCTGGTAATTTTCCTAATAAAGCGGCTATATCTCCACCTGTCTTTGTTTTAACAAATTTGTATTTCTTCGTGCCACATTTTACACATTTGCCCGTCAGAGCACGTCGTTTATTTTTTGTTGTTATTGTAGTTAATTCAGCAGTGGGTGTAGACGTCCTACACCGAACACAATATAGACTCATATTATTTATTATATGGATATAATTGACTTTTCGGCGACACGAAAACAGGAGCCAGTGAAGCATCATCCAGCATTACCAAATTCGATAAGGATGATTATAATAGGTCCATCTGGATCGGGTAAAACACAACTATTATTAAATTTAATAATGCGATGGTTAAAATGGAGTAAACTGTATTTAGTAGCACCATCTGTAGATGATCAACACTGTTACGAAGTACTTAAAGATTTTAATGAAAATGCAAAATTGCTGAATGAAGACGGTGATGATGTTGTTGACTTTATTACCGATATTGATGAGGCTCCATCTGTAGATGACCTAGATGGATTTATTAATAATTTAGTGGTGTACGATGACGTTATGTTGGACAGACAAACAAATCCAGCTAGAATATTTTCTCGAGGTAGACACAAGAATACAGACGTGATTTATGTTACACAACGATATACACAAATACCTAAAGTGATCAGAGACAACTGCAATATTTTGGTTGTGTTTAATGGAGTAGATAATTATACTTTACAGAATATTTATTATACTTGGTGTTCAGGGGATATGGATATGATGAAGTTTAAAAACTTCTTTTCAAAAGCACAAGCTGTTCCGTTCGGATTTATTACAATAAATCTACATGATCCAAGATCTAGATATCGTGTAGGTCTAGATAAAATCTTTGGTTAATTACAGCAGCAGGCAGGGTGACTGACAAAAATTGAGTGACCCGCCGAGTAAACTAAACGCATTATAACATAAAAAACAAAAAAGTCAAAAATAAAATAACAAAAATGAGCTAAACCAAACGATTTATTATTCGTTTTTCAAACTATACGGTAATAATAAAAGTTAGGAGGTTCGGTTTAGCGTTATTGACCTTATTTTTCAGCCCCTGTAGGAACCTTTATTTTTGTAAAATAACGGTCTGTACAAAGTTGTAGGGTTCACCCTGCCTGCTGCTTCCTGTATAGATGTTCAACTATGAATGGGATAAAGGAGTAACGTACAATTTGTTTTATTCTTAACGTGTACATCTGACATTTCTTCAAAATGATAATTTAGCATGATATAAAACTTAACTGAAATAAATCTGAATTGACAGCCGTGTTTCTCCTGTCTTTTACGTGTAAGAGAGAACATATTTGTATGGGAAAATAGGTATTATGCATGAATTTAAATAAAAGAATGACATATCATACAGAAGATAGATACGAAACTACATAATTGCCTCCAATTTATTGGTCTCGTCTGCCGTTTTCTTCCCAGCCAGTGTTTTCCCAGTCTTTGTCTGTAAATGACGATATTATGTCGTCTCTCTTTATGTTTGTGCTACAACTTCTTCCATACCGCAGGCACGTTCCCTCTTATATCATAGCGTGCGATAAAAAGCAGCTTAAACGAGATCACTCCACTTGCTTGACTGTGCCTAAAAATGTCGAAGTACGTTATCACTGAATTTGCCCTTAGGCATTTTTCGAGGAATTTATACAGTAATCTTCAATTAAATTTTGATGGACAAGGCGCGAAATAAAGTGAATAAACGTCATTTATAGGTTTGTGTAATAAAATTCTTTAAAATTACACCTATACCAGAAACAGTTCCAACGTTATCAATCGGGCCTCGGATTGAACTTTCCTAGATATTCAATTTGTGAAATTTCTTGACACAGAGAAAGCTTTTAATAACTTATGGCATGATGGTTTATTTTTACAAAATAATATCATATTGGTATTAACTCCAGAATATGGAACGTGATTGTCAGCTTATACTCGAATAGCTGAGTTATTCTGTCTAAAAGAATTTCTCGAAGATTTCCTGTTTTAAAAGGAACACGCCAAGGTGGTATAGTATCCCCGTGGCCTTACATTGTGTTTATAAATGAACTTCTTAATGTATTATCAAATTATAAGCATTGTTTTGTTGGTTTTTTTTTTCTTCTTCACAATCCTTGTTTGTGTTCTTCTTGTGTACTTCTTTTAAATCTTTCGACGCCAGGCTTGGATCAGTTGCTGTTATATGTAACAAGTACTCCATAATGTGGGGATCAGGACATAACTCCAAGAAAACTAACATTGCAGTGCTGAGCGAAAACTCGTCGGACTACTTAAGAAACAATATACATTGATTCTTGGGTTTTGAGAATGTTCAAGAAACAGAGTCGTTTAGACATACAGCTTTTAACGTGTCTAAGTATAGCAGAATAGACACCAAACTTAAAGAGTCTAAATATGAACTTGCAATTACGTTATTCAGTAGTATCGATATTGGAGTAAATAAGAATGGATTTAATCCGCTCAAAGCTAAGATTTTGTATGAAACTGTTGCAATACCCCGAGCCTTGTATGTTTGTGAAACTTTGTTTTACCCAAGCCCTCAGAATATACTTGTACTGGAGAGAAGCCATTGATTTTGCGCTAAGCATATACAAGGTATCTCTTGTTATACACGAAATTAAATTGCATTAAGTCAATTAGGCATTTTACCAGTTCGAGCTTACATTGTTAAAAAAAGCAATTTTCGTTAAACAATTCTGCAGGCTGCATGCGGTTTATTTTGCAAAACAATTAGTTTTACCCAGTCTTTATTAACTATCAGATTAAAAGATTGTAAGTTAAACAAACTGGTTTATTCCAGAAATATATAAACTGCTGGATAAATTTAATCTAAAAGACCTAATAGAAAATTACATTCTTCAAGGTCGATTCACGGTTAATAAATCAAAATGGAAAAGCGTTATTAAATTTTAATCCATTTTGTGTATGAAGATGCTTTGAAAGTTAGAATTTATGAAGATATTTCTCTTAGCCGATTTAAGAAGTTATTGCTTAATTGCAATTTGATTCCCTCTGTAATATGGGAAGTACGACAAAATTTTCCCGGATCTCTTGAGTCATGTCGGCTCGTTGCCAATATTGTGACAAAACTTTTCTCATCTCTGGAAAAATATGTATGTACTCGTTGTCCGACAGTGTGTACCTCAGTGTTTGATCATTTTCTATCCGTATGCAGTTTTCTCGCACAAGACCGGGAAAAGTTTAGTGTTTGGTGTGATGTTGTTGAAAAAGTCGGGGTACATGTGTACATGCACTTAGATTCAATGTCAAATACTGATTTGGTGAATACTCTCTTAAGAATGATGACCCGTGATTTGGTAATTCTGTTAAACAATTAATAACTGATCTATTTCCAACTCGCATGTATTTTAACTATTACTTCGATGTGGAGAAAATATACAACAAACCGTTGACTATATCGATGCTGATCATGAATGTATTCCTACTTAAATCTTTGTCAGAAACTTTATAGTTAGTTTATTAACACCATACGTTCTGTGTGGTTCATCATTGGGAGTATTTATATCATTGCAATGGATAACCATTTCAGTACTTTTATATGAAGGAAGAAATAATGCATTTGATTATGAATTTTGTAATAAGTATAATTTGTCTGGCTCTAAAGTTACCTGGCTTAAAAATACACCCAGTTAATTTTCCTCAGTACTCATGGTGAATGTTTACCATATACGCATTTATTTATTTATAATCATATGTAAATGTATGTTATTCCTCACTTTTAATTGCTGTACATTCTATTTTCTCTGTACAATTCGTAATATACGGAAGAATATAGATATCAAGCAATCAATACGTCGATGAACTCGTGTTACACTGCATTCCTAAAATTAATATTTATGCGGGTATCATCCGTTCAAAAATGAAATTCGGTTTATGGCTTAAGATGAAGTTTGTATCAAAAAGTTTGAAATGTCAAGCTGTTTCATTTTTCAGTGACGTTTGGAATTTTATTAGTTCATCTGAAAACGTATTGCTATATAATAACGCAGTACCAGCTGAGATCAATGTCGCATGGAAACCTTTAAGCACCAAAACTAAGAACAGATCAATTTAAAAAAAGCTTCCAATACTCTGGAACAGTTCTGTGGAACAAGCTTCGACTATACGTAAAATCTGCTGAAAATATCAAATGTATATGTTCATGCGACGCTGGAACAGAGGAATGTATGCTATTCACGTGAGGCCTCAGTGATAGTGTCTGACTTAGCTGTTTACGTAAGAATGAAATATAATATGCTATTCACACACACACACACACACACACACACACACACACACACACACACACACATATA
>JAECUM010016323.1:0-54969 GCA_016617855.1 Megalonaias nervosa
TAGTTTCTCACTAGCCTGAGCGCTTTCCACTCTGAGTCTTTGTCAAAGGCAGACACAAAACAGAGACAAGACAAACAATAAACGCTAAAAGCATTGAAATCATAAATGTTTACATAATGATTTCTACTTGAATCAAAGCTTGAAAATTTTTTAATTTTTGACTAGTGGGCTCAGCGTGATTGACGTAGTGTAACTATTTATTCGACCTGCAAATGGGTGAGCCGTATCACCATAATCGTGTTACGTAAATTGCTATAACCGTAAATTATATCACAGATACGTCATTGTTTTAATAGTAATTATAGGCGGGTGAATGACTAATGAGCAAATGGAAAACAATTTTCAATGTGATTGTGCTGGCTGTAAAACGATGGTGATTTTACATGCCCGTGGTTGTCTTTTTTCAGTCTGCTTTGATGTAGGCCGCTCTGTTTTAATGTTCTAGGGCGGCATATTCATCAAGATTCTTAATTCCACGATAGGCGAGTGTTTCTGTATGAATTTACCTAATTTGGGGCTCTCTGGATAGTAGGTCAGGATAATTAAAGTACGGTCGACCTTTTCTTTATCTCTATATTTTAGTAGGCCATTGCGGTTCGTTTGTTTAGCCCTTGGTGTTGCTTCCTCTATTAGGTCTTTGTCGTAGCCTCGGGTCTTCAAATGTTCAGAGAACTCTTCGGATTTTGTTTGGAATTGTAATCGTCCGAACAGATTCTGCGTTTCCTCAGTGGCTGGCTGTACAGAATGTTTCGAATGCAATGTTTTGTATGACAACTTAATGGGAGAGGATACTGGTGTCTATCTGCTGCTTTTGAGTAGGTATCCATGTGGAGTTTGTTTTCTACCAGCCTGGTTGTTGTGTCCAGGAAAACGTGATTTGAGTTGGAGACTTCTGCCGTGAATTTTGTAGAAGGATAGAAGTTGTTTTCTTTTGCTATGTAATAATAAAGATTTTCTCTTCCATGTTGCTACTTCATTTCTGTGTCATCGATGAAGCGTACTCACTGGTATTGCTTAAGTTCAACCGATGCTAGAAGCTAACCCTCCATAAAAATATTAGCATACAAGGGGGCCAATTTTGTACCAATTGCGGTTCCATATATATATATATATATATATATATATATATATATATATATATATATATATATATATATATATATATGCGTGTGTGAGTCAGGCAAAGAAAACCTAACGATCTTCAGATCATTTATATTATGAACGGTCTATGTCCCTCCAATCGGCAATACATTTTCTCCCTTTCTCACTTGCATGTCAAAATATTTCGCATAGTTAATAGGGACCATTGTGACCGTTTTCTATTTACAAATAGTTAACGTCGTTGCAGGTATTAAAACTATTTGACTATGACCACACTATTTTAATGTTTTTCTTTGCAGATTTTTAATAAGGGGTCTCTTATCTGTACAATCTCAAATGCGCCCTACAATTCAGAACGCTTTTACCTCTGTTAACACTGTCGTCTTCGTCTTCATCATCATCACTACCACCATTATTACAGTCAACATTTTCAATACCATCATCATTATTATCCCTATTATTATCGTTTATCTCCCTAATATGTATTGATGAATCTCCTCAGTACTAAATAAGCATTATAATGTCACTTGAATAGGGAAACTAAATTGGGGTATGGCAATTAATATGGCTCATATTATGTTGTATAGAACAATTAATGCTATCAATTCACAAAAATTATTGCCTATTGTGTTACAACAGACATAGATAAAATGGGCACTGAGTGAGAGGATGATAATAATAGGCAGAAGGTGAATATCTTAACGTTCTGAAAATTATTGCATAATGAATATACTTCATAGCGGGGCGATTAAGCCTAACCCATGACACTTGGCACATGTTTGCATTCAACCATTCTTAACATTTTGATATGGAACACAGTAAGCAATAGCTCCTGGTGGCCACGAGAATGATGAATTTACACTTCTGTATTTACGCTGTGTGCTTGTTCTAACCATATACTTAACGTGAACAAAACTTTATACATTTATCATGCAATTTAACCCTCCGACTTTGGTTTATTTAGTTACAGGTTTTCATAATATTCAGGACTAGAAATTATAGTATTGATAGTGTCATGTCACAATACAGATATGCTGAGCCAAGTTTCTCAAGACAGAACGAGTCCTATTGACTGGAAACTGTTTCGTTTGAAAGTCTGAAACTCACGAGCCCTTGCAATGTCCTGTAACCTCTATGAGAAATCCATTCCATTTCCACGAGATTATTTACAATGCATGTAAATAGCAAAATACAATAACTGGATGCACACTCTACAGTAAGTGACTACCATGCACCATGGCACCAATCATGCAGAAACAAAATCACTATTTTGAATCTTGAAAGGGCACATAAACAAAAAATGAATAATCAAAAAGAGGAAAGTTGCGTGAATACAAGAATAACAAAACTGGATCACAAGTAGAAAGAAGAGAGCATAAATGTATATACGTATTTCGTGACAATATTGCTAGTTTTGTTGGCCTTCACATGGGATATACATTGGAGCCTAATTTCCAAGTACGAAAGTGTGGAACAGGCCTCCATCGATCGCAATTTATCACAAAATCAGGGTGGGATATGATAGCTATTGATGACTTGCAAAACTATAAACATGCGAACAACAATTGGGTAGCATTATAGCACCTATTACAAGTGAAGATTGTTTGTATCTTATTGCCTTTGCTAACTTGGTACGACATATATAAAGATTTCAGGATTCAACAGAAGCAAGGTTCAACAAAAATACACATCTATCTTGCCTTAACGATCCGCGGAGAAACAAGGAAGTGAGGCCTAGTTGACACTCTCTACAGCATGGGGTTGTGCATTTCTTACAATCGTATGTTTACCATTTCTACAGACATAGCCAATAAAGTGTGTGCCATGTATAAGGAGAAAGAAGTGTTGTCCCCCAAAATCTTTTAAAATATTTCTTTGCAATAGCTGTTCTCATTAGTATAGACCATAATCTTGGATCCACAACAGTAACAGATTCTTTTTATGACACGAGCATTTCTTTAATGCAGGACCCAGTAGTGAAAACTCAGCACGTGATGTTTCAATGATTGATGGAAATATACAACAGAGGAAAACGTTTCAATCACAGCCTGCTTCAAACACCAATGTGCCTCCAGCATATCTGCCTTCACTTTGTCCAATTGTGCCTCGTACAATAAGATCTTCAAAGCAGAAGTACGTAGTCTAGCCAATGCAATAGGAAACGATTATGAGTGGCTAAAATATCCGAAGCAACTAGTGTATTCAACTCTGTTTTCCCAAGACTACTTACTCTGATAAACAAGTTGCCATACTGACAGACGATTAACAACAGTTGCCCTCGTGCAACTTTTCTAGAATGTGCACATTATGTTGCTATGATGTAGCATTCCATGTATGTGGTCAAGGCTGCTGTGTAACTCTTGAACCCAGACCGGATGGCAGTTGTTGGCATGGACCGACCATTATTTACAATTGCTGAAACAATCGAGCGGAACGTTAATAACACTCGTGATAAAGGCAAGTTCCTGATCATGTTTGGTGGACTCCATATTGAAATTGCTGCATTCAAGATGTTAGAATATTAGCTTGAAGGAAATGGTTGGAACACTGCCATCTGTACCGTTGGTATGACTTCAAGTGGAGAAGCTGACGGTTTGATCAAAGCTGCGGTAATTACTAGGATGGGCTTACCTACCGAACCACAGCATCTGCCTCTTTGTCCAGATGCATTAGGCACATGACCGATACAGAGAGACTGTACAAAGTTTGTTCGGATTTCACACCTTGGTGTGAAAAATGTCAGATGAACAACACTAATTTAAATATTTGACCAATTTATCTTGAACTAAAACTATGTATTATGTAGGGTCAATTCAGGAAGCAAACTTTACAAAGCATTCGGAATTGCTTGTGCAGCTAATGCCATGGGTATTTAGTCTGGATCACGCGGACCTTCACGGTAGCTCCCTGTTCACGTAAGAGATATGTGTTCTTCTCCAGAGAAACACCCAGCAGTATACCAATAGCTCTGCTCAGGATTGTGTGTGGCAGCAAAAGAAAAAGGCTAATACTCTGCTATTGTACAAGATCAGGTATATGGACAGGTCAAAACCTAGTGAAATGAGATATAGATGCAGAGGGACTGACTGATAACCCTTCCGTACTCAGGAACTGAAAGGTGGTAGGATTTAAAGTATCACCGATGATTCAAAATTTTAAAGAAACCATTATCACAAAAAATGCACAAAACACTGTCAACAAGCACCCGGTGTACACGAGTGATTAGCCAAGGAAGTCATGGAAAACATTTTATGATAGGACCTAAGTGATTGCCTAACTTTGGATACCGAAGACATTAAAAGAACTGATGTAGTACAGACTGTCAAAGCTGCATGCAGATTGGGTGAGGAACAATATCGCCTCTTTGTTAAAGAGATATTTATGGAATGATCCAAGCCAATGAAACAAGCGGTACAGAAGACGCAGAAGCTGATATTATTCTCCAGAAAGAAAGCTAATCGAAAGTAGAAGTCCAAGGTTTTAACATTGAAGGCCGACTGTACATTATTCTCCAGATTATACATATAATGCCGGGCACAAGAATGCAATCTCCAAGAGTTTTTCAGGTATGTAATTCAGTTAATCGCCACATTATTCTCCAAGATAAGCGACATGAAATCAGGCAACAAAGCAAAGCTTCTTGTCGATAGTAAGGCACAAGCACAACCTAATGCTTTTTACCAGGAACCTTTGAAAACATTCCAAGATTACATCAACACTGTATTCCTACAAATAACTTACAACAGTTAGAATTTATTGTCAGGCTGGATATATTATGGGATGCCTACATCCCATGAAGCCTAAAGGCAACATGCTGAGAGACAAAGATCTGAGGAAGATGGCTGCCCCTACATCACTAGTGCCCAGTTTATGGCTCATCTTTGAATTGAATAGAAGCAAAGAGGTATACAGCACCCTTCGGGCCAAGTATTATATTCACCTGGCAGAGAGGGAAAAGGTCATATTAGACCATGTTCTCATGAGGAAGCTGACGCATGCTTGACGCGGCATCGATCAGATACAATACTCGCTTAAAGATCAGAATAGCATAAACAAATTTGGTTATTATCATTGTATATAGCTTGAACCCCAGTGACAGATCTGTGGGTGTCCTTTGGTTTGGGCAAACACCAAAGGAACATTGCAGCACGTGAAAATGCAGCCATCAGGGTCCAAATGAAAGCAACGGCATTAACTTTGGTTAGTTGCTTGAAAGGCAAAAGGTCATCTTGGGAAACATATTATGTATATCTAGATATCACAGGTACATGTCTGACACTGGCAAAAGCAACAACGCATATCCCTGACAATCCCATAGTGCTATTGAATAAGTCTTTGGCAGTTTGGTACGATCGAACCAGTAGGTTGTCAAAAGTAAATGAGGTAAAGCAGCATCTATATTCAAGAAAGTCACGGGCCCTGAGGAATATTCCAACAAAACAGGCGGCTCTGACACAACACACAGTACGTGCGGCTTAACGTGGATGACATGTATTGGGAAAGGTACTGCTTAAAGATCCAATGTGGTAATGACAATTCAGAGGTAATGTTTTTTGTAATATTGAATGTTAAAAAATATCCTTATATCTTACGATAAACACGCAATTACACGGACCACTCCATCTTTAGTAATTTTAAAAATGTTTGCTATTCTAACAATAACACAGAATATATATGCAGTTTACTCATGTTAAATACATATATCACCTGTTTATATTTCTTTCTTTCTCATGTACTTTGTACCATATTTCTTGATTTCCCTTTCGTTCAAACATTGTAATAGTTATGTGTTTTCTCTCAGCTTTAGTGGTTAGTGTGTGTTTTATTAATGTAAGTTGTCTCCTCCCTTGACAAAGAATCTTATTAGCTAGAACTGTTAGATTACTGCTTTGTTTTCCCTCGTCACACTGTCCCATAAATCATCATTCTTACCAGTGTAAGGAAATTAAAATGACGGTGATAAATAATGATAATGGTAATGTTTACTATTATTATTATTATTATTATTATTATTATTAACGAGTAATGTTTTTCCTCTCAATTTAATCCATTGTTAATAATTGATTCGATTTTGTTTTCAAAAAGGTCCTTCAGCCACGATTCACTTGTGAACAGTAAATACAGCAGAAGAAATTACGCAAGGTATTATGGGTCCATTTTTGCAAATGCTTTGATTCTAATGTCTTTAATACTCTTCGATCTGAGCTTGCAGATTTCATGTACATTTTCTACATATGATTGTGTTTAACGCAAATATGTATTTTATGCTCAGGATAAACCTATTTCAGGTCTGATATATGTAATAAGACGAAATTAAAGAAACGAGATGTAACCAGGGGAATATTGTCTTAGTTGCGGAACAAAAGCGATCATACTATGTTCTTGCTTTGTAATGATTTTCATTACCTTTCTTTTCTTTTTTCATTAAACAGATTTTTAAAGATCATTATAATTAGCCAGTTTAGCTCGTACATTGCTCAGAGACAGACCAAAGAAGATTGTGTTTACTTTTAAGGCGAAAACTTTAGTCCATTTATCCCGCATGTAGTAGTCAAATAATGTGCTCAGAGAGAGAGAGAGAGAGAGAGAGAGAGAGAGAGAGAGAGAGAGAGAGAGAGAGAGAGAGAGAGAGAGAGAGAGAGAGAGAGAGAGTATGTGTGTTAGAACAATCTGAGATATTCATTCCATACCAATGGTATCATTTGAGGTTTAATCTTTGTACCTTCCAGCAAGCTTAAAACACGTTGGGTAACCTTGTAAAGAGGATCTTCATGCATCCCAATTCCCCTCCTTTTCCTGCAAGAAAATTGAGATACAAACTATATCCATCTTTTTGTCTGAAGAAAGCATACTCAGAGTTTGAAGAATTAATTAGTATAATATAATTATAAACTAATAATTTATTTGATATTGCATTAGACATTTATTTAATCTTCGCCATTACCGTCAAAAACATTTATGTTTGGTGTGACTCGCTTTAATGACAAGTTTCGATGATTTCCTAATAGAGTTCAAGCATAAATGAAGAAACTAGTTACGAAGTGAGGAAAGGTTTTATTATGACGCTTGCATTCCGGGCACGAGACAGCAGACAATCTACTTTCACCGGAGCACACAATAGCCATGCCAATCCAGTAACCTCTGCAACATGCCAGGCACAACTTTACAACACAGAGCCATTCACCTTTGATGAGGTGAATAAAGCCTTTGATGAACCGGTAAAACAAAATATTGACCAATATAAAGTTGCATATTCTCAGAAACAAAGGTATATGCAGATATCAGTCACATAGTGCAAAATGTTGAGTTTTAACAGCTTTCAGAATAGTGAACATCCTTCTTGAAGTTCATAACGCCAATATTGTAAAGTTGTGAAGTCAAATAAGTATAATTAAACTCAGTGTCGTATGTTGAATTATCTCAAAAATATGAGGTATATCACATTATAAACAACATCTCACAGGAATCACGTTATAATGTTATTTTTCAGCTCATCCTGTGATAAATTGCTAATCACAAATTTTGCTTTATGAAACTAATCGCTTTTATTATTTAGACTGAAGTCTGTAATCTTCAAAAAGGAATATTCTTAAAATAATCTTAAGAGTCAAACTCTTTAATTTAATATAAAATAATTCAGAATGAGTGCAATGCTTACAGTATTGCCACAAACAGATGAAGATGTAAACAAACAAAAAAAAGAAAACAAAATAGATCACAGACCAATTCTCGTGTGTAAAGTTGGTAGTAAGGATCCTGCGAAATTGCCAAGTACTTTTTCTTTCCGTAGGATAGTGTTGTATGTCCAAACGTCTGTATTTCAAGATGAATGGCCCATTTAGAGCACTTAGATCTTTTTTTACTGTTATCGTCCAAGACTTATCAGGTAAGGAAGGTATCGTTTGAACATCTAGTACTGGACACCGAAGTTTGCACGTTGATGAAGTGCTAAAAAGGTTGTGAAATAATATATAAGTATGGGAAGTATAAATTTATTATAGGATTAAATTATCATGGTTGGGTATTTATCGATGTGCAATCTTTACCTAATTACTCACATGTCAACTATGTACGTGGTTAGGTAACAATTTACACTTCATTTAATCCTTATAAGTCCAAGTTTCTTCCTTTCTGTCATCATATCAGCGGATCTCATCAACAAAGCATTCGATACTTGGGAGTTCGTAGTTTTCTTTCATTAGCTAATTTCACTGTACGCGAATACGTAGCCCTATCTTCGCTAAGAATCGCCCACTCTTATATAATATTATAGGGTAGAATGTCAGAGCGGGTCGCGCCAGTGCACTGCGGATTTTGGTATGGTCATTTAAAAAAAATTTTTTTGTTGTGTTTTTGGTTGTTTTTTTGGTTTAAACCAAGTTATTCGTTTTTCAACATTACGCTTGCACATGGCACGTGTTGTTTTAGCATTCGTTGATCTTGCTTTCCATGCATTTCTAACTTTCATAAGGAAAATCGTGTCCGTTTTCAATGAGACTCAGTGCTCGTCACATGACCCTCACCTTTAATAACAGCTGGTGGGACATATTGTCAGGAACAATGCAATAGTTCCTGAATGTAGATTGGCTAGTAAAGCCTGCCATTTGCTTTCTTTGGCAAAAGAGGTGAGTGTTGGAGTGCAGGAAAGACTGAGATAATATCGTTTTAACTTCCAGTGAGCGAATTTAATCAAGAGGTTGCAAATTTTGATCGGAAATCACGGTGGTGATTGGGTGGTAGGCCGATAAGTCACAGGCGCCAGTCTTCATTGATGGACGATTTGTGGGTATGATAGTACCTATTAATAAAATCGTGGAACCATTTTTGAATTTCGTGCTAGATTATGGGTGTTACGAAATATCGGTGTGTGTCTAAACTGTACGTTGGTCTTTTCCTGAAATGTCTGCACGCAGCAAAATTGCACATTTTAATAAACAGATGACATCAGACCCACAAAGTGTCAATCAGTATCAATACAGACTTAGGGGTCTGATTTATCGGACTAGGTGGGTGGGGCTTGATATTGTTAATATTATGGTGTAAGGCCTTGGTATATATAAAGTTTCACGTAAAATGATGTAGCAACTGAGAACCAAAAGTAGTACGCAGAATTACCGATGTTTAAAATATTTGAGATCTGTATCACGTGACCGTTTCTATCCAGTCAGATTACATTAAACTCGGTCAGTTCATAGCAATTAGAATTATTATGAACAAAAGTCGCTAGTTGAATTTTTTGTATTTCTTTTTGCTCAGTTACAAGTTCACTGTAACACTGTATGCTTCAAATATGTCTTCAAGGAATAAACAATAATCTTTTATTTTGTACTGATATTTAATTTTTTTCTTGTGTTCTAAATCTTTCATTCCAACATCGAGTACGAAATATAGTGCGGAATCGAACCATTCACTTACCTTTCACTATCTATAAGCAGCTCAGTGTGATGCAGACCACGTTCAACTTTCAAATATGGAAACTCTCCAAAGCTTTCTTGCCATTTCATACGTATTTCATACTTATCTTTATATTCCGTCACTTTCTGGAAATGAAAAAAGAGCTAACTAAAATGCATAACGCGATCTATTATACCGAGTAGCTCACATTTTAGGCCGAAACATGGATGCCATAGCTTATTACACAGTGTTAGTCTTTCAAACTGTCATTAAACCACTTCCCAAGAAGGCTTATATATGTCACATACATATGATATTTATAGTAAGAGTGAAGATGAACGTGTTTCAAGGAAGATACAAACAAGCAACTTGAACGGAGATTTTGCCAGGAAACTTCATCATTTTATGTTAGTCATTTCAGATGCAGGTGCTTACTACAGCACAGAAAAGAAAAGAACAATGTCTTGACAAGAGACGAAGGAACATGTACACACGTAATCATAAAGAACGACGGAACATTCATATTCAAACAGTTGTTGGCGTTGAATCGACTGATTCGTATTAGTTGTAATGGTGTTTGTTTTAATAATCATATTGGTGATGACTTGAAGTTCATTGTGTGAGATAAGATAAGATAAGAAGATAAAAATTCTTTTTTTCAGAATGCATAGTCCATAATTCTAAATTAAAATAAAATCTAAAATAATTTTTTTTTTATACATTAAAGATCATATATATCTTATGTACAAAGATACAGAGACATCTACAACTACTGTCTGCGTTTCTGGCATTATTGGGAATGAAATTATGTAAGATATTTCAAGAGTATTTTGTTCAATCTAATATTCGATAATTTAAAAGAATGTCGTAGTTCTACAGAGATTTCAAGAAAGAGTTATTACTATTATATATTTTGGTCAACATTGAAAACACATACCTTCTGATTACTTCTTCGAAACTGAATACATTACAGTTTACTAATATGTTAGAGGCACTGTTTCATCTTGGAAGGCGTAATAGAGAACGAAGACTATTATTAAAACCAATAACTAGTTTTCTTTTAATAAATTCACTAAGTTTGTCCATTGAGGAGCTCAATACATTGTGCAGCAATAAGACTTGAAAAATCTAATTTGATATTCAAAGAAGAATTTCTAAATTTACGTAGCAACACGCTTGTTCGAGTAAGTAGAAATCTGTAATGTCTCATCATATCTTTATCATCTGCCCGATTGGATTTTAAAAGGCGAGCCAAATACGTATAAATGTTGACATGTGCATGGGTATGGCCGTTAAGATGTAAAGCGTGAGGAAATGGTAATTTGAAAGAAGCTGACTGAAATACCAATGATACCAAATTTTGTGTAATATAGCTGACATCTTTCTCAAATGCGTTTTGTTCACAAATCTTGAATAATTTCCTTTAACCTGCGACTGAAGGACTTGTCAATGACATACCATTAGAAGAACTCAGATTGTTTTGAAATGACACATTTGGTGTCAACGTAACTCCACATGACTTTGACCCAGCTTACGATTTAACTCGTCTATGTATATATCAAATAACAACGGGGAAAGAATACCTCGCTGTTTTAAACCATTGGTTACATGGAAGGAGCTGGATACTTTACTTCTCCAACGCACAAAAGTATAATTGTTTGAAATAAAAGTTAACTCGAGTATAAACTATGTAGACGGGTGTCTGAATAACAACAAGCAACATTTTAAATAGTGCTCAATAACTGACCCTATCAAATGCCTTACTAGCGTCTAAACATATGCAAAAACAGGGCCGAAATGTTCTACATAATAGTATGCAGTTTCCTTAAAGGCATAGAGGCATAAGTCTGTTGAATGTTGCATTTTTAAAACCAAACTGACTATCAGAGCTTATGACTTCACATAGTTGTAATACAATACATCCAAATATATTTGGAAATAATTGTCGTAAGGGTTACAGGTATATGATTATTTTTGCCCGTCAGGTTACCAGTTTTACTTTTCAGTAGCGGGGTAATTGTAATTTTTTTAAAATTCATCTGGAACAAAGTTATGCACAAATATACAATTAGATAAAACCATTTAAAGAACATGAAGTCTAAGATAATTTGATTAGTTCAATACCGATAGAAAGGGGCAGTGAATGCTGAAAAACATACTTCTTATTCGAATTGTTTTAACACCATTGAGTAAAGCTTCAAAATGATTTTTCCACATGTTGCATATGATATTTTGGTCATAGTTCCCACCAATGCAGATTGGTAGCCTGTTGGAAGGTGTAGTCTTTTGTTTAACTTGCTTCCAGAATTCTCGTTGGTCTAAATTTTCAAATTTATTTGCAAGCGTGCCTTCTTATTGTTGTAATTCTTCCTTCTTAGATAATCTAAAAGCCTACTTAAACTGAGCTCTAGTTTGGCGCATATGGCTACTGAGATGTCCATGACGAGATTTACCTTTATGACGCAACATAAGGTAAGTATTACGTGCAAGTCTGCAGTTCTTTGACACAGACATTTCAGCCTGTTATAACGCGGTGACCAAGTATAGATTTACTAGCAAAATATTTACCAGAGTTGGACAAAGGTTTTACTATATTTGCGTATAATCCATTAATCGGTTTCACATGCATCTGATTATTACAGTCATGTTCATTACAGACCAAAACACAATATAGGATCTCCATCTTATTTAATAAGAATGCTAATGTTTGAGTATATTACATGTGTATGGAATTTTACGCATATCTTCTTCTTACTGGTGCCCGTATTTACATAAGCCTCTTACCAATTTTTGCTGCACATGATATTAAGATTTATATTTTGTCTTTGATTATTTAATTCATCTTGCTATTATCTTTCTCCCTCTCTCTCTCCCAGTGAGCTAAGCAATTTCAAGGCATTTCTTCATCAAAGGCATTGTTATCGGCCCACGATACGACAAAGAATCATATATTTTTATGTTTCTTTATTTCTGAATTTGTATTCTTTTACCTCATTCAACTATTATTAAATAGTAGCAAAACTCAACCAATTATCTATGTTTAGTTGACCAGATATGACACTTTTATACATATAAAATTCCTTATGCATTTTGTTAAATAATAACTTTTTCTTATTCTCTTTGATTTTGAAATAGTTAATAGTTTTAGAAGAAATGCGCTAATATACCAAATGGCTTGTTTTCTCTTCCACATTCCAAGACTTGATGGCTATAGAGAAGCGCCCCACCGTCTTCACTGCTGGATACTGCTTGATAGCTATGGGTTTAAACCACTCATCTGCTCTGTTAGAAGCCTCGTGAAGTGCAAGAATGGACGAATTTCCGAGGGAGTCCCATACGTCTGATGGTAACAGGAATTTAACAATTCCGGGCATTTCATACCTGACTGTGGTAACAAAGAAATATGGCTCATCTGGTGGAAGCTATGAAAAAGGAAGTCAAAACATGATTAAGCATGGCAAAATATGTATGTATATATTTAAGTTGGCGGGTGAAATATGTTTGTTGGTATGTAGATATTTATGTTGATTGGGTGGTTGGTATGCTGCATTTTCACGGTATTTTTAACACATTACTGGCTATACCATTCCAATGGAATGGGGGTTACGTGTCTATTTCAATGGCACATCGAGGCATCGACGCTCTATCAGCTGAATAATATCTGAAATATCTAAATTGAGTCATTGTCTAAATCCCCGATCAAATTTATTCATATTAAATAAAGTCTGATGAATCAAAGCTCTTTAAAACATAACTAATATTTGCAAGTAATTTACATAACCATCATGCCTGACTTCACCTTTTGCAATTTAAAAAAAGAAATCAGTCATTAATAAAAGGATCAATAGAATGAAGTATCCTTTCAATTAGTTGATCAATCCAATCAATTAAAAATAATTAATTCATATTACAGATATATCATAAGTGAATCATTTAGAACATGACATCTTTGTCCCTTTTTCAACATAGTCCATCTAAAAGTAGCCTTTGAAAGAGACTGTGGCCATTTGTCTCTGTTATTTCACTTGTATCTGGATTGCAGAGGCTGATACATCGTAGACCTGACAGTTTGCAATTAAAGCACTGTGTACAATAGTGCTACAAAGACCTATGAAAAAACTCCGACCTTCAGACAAAAGTAGTTAGGCTTCACCATATTTCTTGGAAAAGTCTCTTTTTCCTTATTTACAGATGCTGCCGTTTGAAACATACATTCTGCTATTTCGAACTGATTTCTGTGTATATTCCAACCTGTTTCTATCCCTTATTCCAGCTTTGTAACATGTCCTTGTTTTGAAACAACTAGCATAACCAGGGTTACAAAAATACTATTCTCGTTGTTTTCACTCAAAAATCATAACTGTGTCACAGATAAAGATAGAATAAACAACGCAATAATTTCAATTTGTCATATTGAAATCTTTTCCGAGCTTCCTAAACACCAGCCCTTAAATAATGGGGTGAAGTTGTAAGGTAAATCACAGTAAAATGCATTATGATCTTACACTGTAATAACTGACGTTTAGTTCCATTTTCACTGTAAGAAAAAAAAAAACTTATGTCAAACTTTAGGATTTTAGAAACTGAAGTATTTGTCTATAAATCTATCTTTCTCTCCCTTGAGTTGATTTTTCTTATAACTCGAGTCCTATTGAAATTGCACTTTTTCTGCTAGGCTCTAAAATACTATATATCAGGCGTCATACCTATTTTCATTTTTGCCATTTGCAACACCCAGCGATTCTCTACTCTATAGTCTACATTTCATCCAATACAAAACACAATAACGTGCATACAAACAATTACTCGACTTGAAATTTAATTATTCCTTAGCAAAATTGAATGCATTTTATAAAATAGATTAATATATAATTTTTGTGCTATATTATAAACTCTTTAAATATGTCAATTTCATATCATATACGAACCATGTGCTGCGCAATTGATGAGTAGTCCATACTGTTCCTGAAGAATTTCCCAACATAATGTCTTTCATTGCTGAACTTTACATCCCGATTCGGTTGTGTATGAATTTCGAGTATCAAAAGTCCATGTTCTTCTTGATCTAAGCAAAATACAGAGTTGTTTTATTAGCAACACGGATAATGGAATACCGTCAAGATGATGTGCATCATATAACACGCTCAAGGTTGAACACTAATATCATTACGAGAATATTTCATTTTTAGTTTATTTTGTACAAATTGTATTGCCGCAAATGATGATCTCTCAAACCATGTACTTTGTCTTCATCATAAAAACACAAGCAACTAGGCAAGAAGCAAATACAGTGGAATTGGTTACATATAGGATAAATGTGACAGAATATCGGGTGTAGTGATATTAGAGCGTCTTTGTTCAAGTATTTGGCTGTGGTCCTCGACTAAAATCTGAACAAAACACAAGGCTTTGCAGCAATTGGTGGAATCGAGGACTCTTTCCCTGCAATGTCTATCGTTTGCAGAATATGAAATGCACACAAAGTGTGGTTATGTCTGGATTGAAATCTCAGTCATCAAAACGTTTAAAATATTTTCTACATTTAATTCTTACTAGTTATATTTACATGGGCATATATTTTCGACATTTGAGAAAGCGTTGTAAACCGGCATAACTAAAGTAACTGAAATAACTATTTAATAAGAGTAGCGTCTATTGAAATATGACCCTATTGATGAGTAACTACAGCTCCATTCCATAAGGATCATTGAAAGTACATATTAAATATGACACGGAAAATTAGGCAGTTCATCATTTTACGATTGATATAACCTCTAATTTATTTCACTGTTGTAAGAAGATGAAATTTAATATAAGATTCAAAAGTATTTTTTCATGGCTAATACGATTCAATTTGCAAAAGTAGCTATTTTAAATTCTGGTACTCCTCTGTAAGTATAAAATAACCAAGCTGATGTACCCGTTTTCGTCGTGTTCGCATATATATATATATATATATATATATATATATATATATATATATATATATATATATATATATATATATATATATATATATATATATATATGAAGTCATAAAATATGATTTCTAACATAAGAGATGCGAAACCTGGACTTTGTGCTGATTCTGATAAAGCAAAGCAAGCCATCTTATAATTTGAAATCGGCTTTCCCGTTCACAAATCTTTGCACCCCATCGGGCCTTTAAAATCTACTTTGTATGGAACGGAAATTCTGATCTGAAATCATTAACTCCAGGATGGTTTATATCAACGTCATCACGGATGCTGTATGGTTCAAAGACCATTTAGATACTTAATCAGATCGATGTTTGAACGGATATTTTAACACCAAGCTACTACAGTCGGTAACACTGGGAATGAATACAGGTCAAGTCTGCATCATTAAATATTTGTCACAGAAATATGATAGGACAGACAAAAGAAAGTGAAGTATGCTTTCAGTCCTTTTCTGAAGTTTCAAGAAGTTATTATTTCCATGTAATTACTCTTTGTTGGCACAAAGGTTGGAAACCATGCTATCTTGATATTGTGGTTTGGCACTACAAACCACAGCAAATATTCTTGTACAGATATTCGGCGTGCACAGCATAAACTCTAGAAGGTGTGAATTTGTTCTGGTTTTGTGTTTACGTTAACTTCTGTCACAAGATATTTGAGAGGACTTTAAACTTTTTCGTCGTCATCTGTTTTCTTTTCTAAAATAAACACCAGGTCTTTGCGTAATGCTGCATAACTGATCATCAAGGTTTCATCAACTCAAAGTAAACTGTGATCTGGCCTAAACAAAAACGTAAGGCGAAATTAGAGTTTGCCTTGTCAAACATTCATTTACACATAACCTGAATTAACACTTTACAACTAGCTGGTATGCCCTGCGTTACTTACGATGCATGAATCACTGCATATATATTAAACACCACATATATACATGACTGGGCATTCTTCTGGGACTCTGGGCAGTGCGGCACATCGCTATGCCTATACATTTCCCAAACTCTGGAGTTTCTTGATATCTGAACGAAAGTCCGATATGTCTGTTGCGATTGATTACAAGCACATTTGGTCAATAATAAACGATATTGCAACAGATTTGTCTGGGCATTCGTGAAGAAATGGCTAAAAACGCTACACTAATAATAATTTTAATTTTTCGCTGTTGTGTTGCTCTTCGTGTTACTGCTCTCGTAACCTTCATCTTTATTATAATTTAAGTTTAAAAGAGATGTAATTTTTGTAATTTTACTTTACAACTGAGACGAAACAGTAAACAGCGTTTTGTCAAATAGTCTGGAGTTGTCAGCACATCCATATGTACCTGCTCGGTCATACGTTTAAGCTATTCAGTGACCACAAGCCCCTGGAAGTCATTTTCAATAATCCAAAATCACGACCCTCTGCAAGAATCGAGATATGGCGATTGAGATTACAAATACACAATTTCAAAGTAGTTTACAAGCCAGGTGAACCAAATGCAGCAGATTACATTTCGCGGCATCCCAAGCATGGAACAGAATGTTGTAAATATTCTGAAATTGCAGAAGCTTATGTACAATTCATATCCGTTAATGCTGTACCCAAAGTTATAACCATTGAAGAAATTTAGATGGCTATTTTAGTGGACCAGGCCCTTCAACATGTTATCAGATCAATATAATCTGGAAATTTGAACATTCATACAAATAAAGCAAGATCTTGGAAACATTTTCAAGACTCAGACATGAACTTAGATCGTTTCAGTTGCAAATGGTGTTGTCCTACAGTGTGACAGGAAACTAGTAATACCGACAGGGCTACAAAATAGAATGATAGAGCTAGCACATGATGGCCATCAGCGCATAACCAAGACAAAACAACTTGGTGAGAAAGTATGGTTTCCTGGTATTGACAAACAAGTAAAGGATTTCTGTCAAAGTTGTATACCATGCTTTTTATCAACGCCAAAGCAAATGACGGAGCCGTTAAATATGACAGTTCTACCAGCCAACAATTGGTGTCAAATTAGCATGGACTTTAGTGGCCCTCTTCCATCCTGAGTCTGCTTAATGGTACTTGCTGATGACTACTCAAGGTATCCAGTCGTTGAAATTATTAACTCCACATCTGCAAAAGCTGTCATTCCGCATCTTGACAAAATATTTTCAATCTTCGGAACACCAGAAGTTGTAAAAACGGATAAAGGGCCTCCATTAAATGAACAAGAGTTTACAAAGTTTGCAGAATACATTGGATTTAAGCACAGTAAAACCACACCTTTATGGCCTCAAGTCAGCGGTGAAGCAGAAACGTTTATGAGGACAACTGGATAAGCAATTAAAGCAGCTAATGCTGAACATAAAAGTTGGAAACAAGAAATGTACAAAGTTTTGTGTAATTACCAAGCCACATCTCACCCAACAACTTACAAATCTCCCGCCAAGATGCTATTTGGACGAAAAATGAGAACTAAACTCCCAAGTATACAAATCGAATCAGACGACAACAAAACTAGTGAAACCGATACTGAGAAAAAGGAAAAGATGGAGAGCTATGCAGATCAAACTAGAAAAGCAAAGAAGTAAAATTTCAAGGTTGGAGACAGCGTTATGCAAGAAAATCGAGACAAGTTGTCAACTCCATTGGACCCGAAACCACATGAAGCTGTCAACAAAAGGACCAATGATAACAGCGAGAAGAGAAGACCATCAGATCACTAGAAATTCGCCATTCTTCAAGACAGTAAATACTTTACCCCATATTCCACCATCCGATGACCAGACGTATAATACAATAAATCGAAAGAAGGGGTGGAGATGTATGTGACACATACCCAACATCAGACGTAGCATTAAGAAGATCATCACGAGTTAGAAAACCACCAGACTACCTAAAGGATTACGTGTGTGCAAACTAACGCAACACGTGAGAAGCCTTATCACATACCTTGTGTTGTATGATGTTTTTCTTATAAATATTGTATGTTATAACTGTAGACTCTTGTATAGATCCAGATAATTAATAACAATAACATGTGTATCTCATCAAATGGCAATTCAGTTTAACATGGTGAATTTGAACTCTACCATCAATCGAAACCCTGAACATTTTTAGGACTAAACCAAGAGAACTGTAAATCTACTTTGCCAGTTCTAAGTTGACCATTGTGTAAAATATCAGAAAAAAAGACTCGAATTATATACACTCATGAATTTCTTTTATGTGAATTTATGTTTTTAGGAAATGTATTATAATCATTACAACATGTACGAAACATAATGAACTGATTTTCAATTTAAAAACATTAATTTTAAGTCTGAAAGAAAAGGAGGGATGTTGTGTTCTAGAAGCCGTGCTATATGGTAAATATAGACTTTCCCTGCTGAATCAGCAACTTAGAGATCTGAGAAGGCTTATATATAGGGTTCTAGATGTAGGTCTGACAATCGAGTCAGTTACAATATGTATGCTATGAAATAAACATGTGTTTGTAGAAATAAGGTCTTTACCTCTCTCATTAAAAAATAAAAAACATTACAGATAGTGTGTCCATCGAATGCAAAAATTCTTTTTGATCCGAAGTTATAAGCAAACCCTTACCTAAGCCAGTAAAATGCGAAGTGTACAGTAACGTGCTTTTTTAAACACTTGTTTCATCTAGTATAGTTTGCTTTATAAACATATTGCTAAATAGTTCATCTTTGGCAACTCCATCAGTGATTATCGAACCGTTGTGTTTTGAAGGTATGGAATAAAATGTGTACGGTGAAGGGTGATGAATACTTTAAGGTCTGACCACCAACGTTTGGATGATGTAGTGCATGATTTCAGTCTCTGTGCTAATTTGTCACTCTGTAGCTGTTTGGCTTCTTGAATAATAAAGATTGTTTTGTTCCACAGGGAAGAAAATTTAGTCCAGTCAGATGGTAGTTAGGCTGCTGAGCTTTTCGATGGGCTTTCTTACATTTGCGTATTGACCTTTGATTGTCATTGTATTTAATGGATGTTCTGATGCTTTAACTTTAATAGTTCTGTTCGGAATACATTGTTTAGATATCAAGACTATGTAGTCAATTCTATTTTTGGCATATGTGTAAATATCATCACATTTCAAGTAGTCTCAGTCGGTGGTAGATGTTTTAAGTCTCAGGAGATTATGGGCACCTTGGCCATATATCCATACATTATTTGAAACAAATTACGTTTTTGTGTTCTTTAGTTAAATATCCCAGAAATAAATCAATGATATCTAATATCTTGATATAAGAAAAGATCTCTAACCCTCTGAGAAGTGAACTTTCATTATTTATTATACAGATTTTTCAACCGTGAAGACTTTTCAGTGAAATAAGTGGACTGATTAAGGCACTGTGAAGAAAAGCTCATCAGATAGTGATTTTATTTCTTTACCGGAAACTCGATTTAGCATATTGAAGGTAATGTCGTCTGGTACAATTATATATCTAATTACCGTATCAAAAGCAAGGTGTATGGAGTCTTCTATCACTGATGTATATGCGTTGTTTGCATTTTAAAGTCCATAGAATAAGCATGTTAGAATGTGTCTCTGTCATTGTGAAATTACAGTTCATAAGCACTCTAAAGCTTTCAGTTCAAGATCCTGTCGCCTTCGGAAATGGTGCGACTCTTTCACATATATTACGACACCAACTTCAGTATCACCAACACAATCTTTCCTAAATCAAGTGTGGTAAAATTGGAGCGAAAGGTCGTTAGAATAAAAAGATTGAACTAATTCTTTTTATCACATAGTTTTTGTTTCAGTGAAAATTATTTAGATAGAAAAAAAACCGAATAATTTCGTTCATTCTGACAGACGTTGCACCTTTAATTTGTTGTGCGTAAAAATAGCCCCAAACAAAGTTGAACTAGTATTAACGTTTAAAAGTAGATTATACTTTTCTTACAATCTATAAGTCAAATAACAAGCGTCCTTCCTAATAAACAGAACATTTGTTGCACAGACAAAACCATTTTTCAACACAGAACGTCCGATGCGCATGATGTCGCATTGTTTGATGCAGTACCCCATTAGACTGCAGTAGACGATCACTGTCACTACTAAACATTACATTGTTGCAATATTCATGTGAAAGAAGGTTTACTAGATGCAGAAATACCCATATTTACTGTAATGTATTTGTGACCGGATATTTGCAGTCTTTGATTTGGAACAGCAGACTACAGAATATGCAAACAAGTTTCATTTTGAGTCGGAATTGCATCACATATTTACCGCGTAAATATGCAGTGGTTGGCTAAACTTCTGTCAGTTTGGAGACCGGTTTATGTCCACATTCTTCTGTGAACAGAGATGAGTTTATTTACTTCTGTAAGTTAACATTTAAACCACGCTTGTATATAGGTGGATTCTATAGTTTTCCTTGCTGATATTATTATTTGTCTCTTGTAGTTTTCCATTTTTCATGTTATAATATGTTATACATGACATAATGACATAACGAACCAATGTGGGGGTATATTAGGAATATTGAAACAGACAAGACCATTTTTCCCCAATTCCCTTTCGCGAGTCGATTCGAAAAATGGTAAAAATACCATTTTGCAACCACTGATTTTTACATGTATGCTAAAATTGTAACGGATATGAAATATTGTAGCACTAATATTTTATAAACGTACATCTCTAGTAGTGTCCGTAAGATTAAGAGCTAAAGTGCTGAAGAAATTTTGAAAGCGTACTTTAATACTGTTTTGAGTGAAAATTGTAAATGAAGTGTCAGTTGGGTGCAAGGGCAAAATGGAATACGTTGCAGTGACAAAATACAAAGTCGGCAAGAATAGGATGGGGAATTGGGTGCCGACATAACCTTACTAGTGAAAGTCGTTGGCAACTTGTCTTGATAATATGCATGATGTAACCACATGATGAAGGAGGTCGGTACACTGCTGACCACATTTTTGACAATGAATAGCATGATCACTAGACTTTAATACACACAGGAATGTAATAAATCTGGTTAATTTGCTTTCATAATTATTCGTTGCAATGCAGTGTAGAATGGAAGGGAGAATGCTTGGAAGAATGCGCGCTTGTAATAATTATCGAAAGCTAGAAAACTCATGATCTAATGATTCTGTCGCACCAAGCGATCTCTTCCTGTGCACGTATAGCCATGTTCAGCAATTGTTTTGAATGAGATTTGTTAGGGAAAGTTTAAGACCAGTGAGGTTAAAGAGGAAGTCTATAAACTCATACTTCTGTAGTAAATTCCAAATGTTTGTAATAATAAAAAAAAAGAATGTACAGATTGGGTTTAACTAGGAAGAGAAGTTCACGCCGATCAATTTCGGTTGCGTTTCTTGTCAGACCCTGCTTTGAGCCACAAATATCTGACCTCGTTTGTTTTGGAAATCCCTGAATTATTTTTGCTATAGTATTGCAACTTGTTAGCTCCAGGAGATCTCCTTTGTGAAATCCATTGCAAGGTTCACAGCCGTAGGTTCAGGGTACCTATCCCAACGTTTGCAAGGCCAAACAAGACTTGCATTGGTCTACTGAAAACGTTAAGGGTGCCGTTGGTAGAACGACGTCACCTATCCTGAAGTATTTCTAGATGAATAATGGAGTCATTTTCATGAATTATTTCATCGCCAAGTGTTAATGAGAGCTAATTAGAATTTCTCCTCTTGCCAAAATATATAGCATATGACTTTGTAGAAGTTAACTTGTAGCTTCATTGTATAGAATATTCGAGAATAATTTATAACATTTACCTTAAGTTGTCTGGAGACTTTGATAAGCATGTGATATAATCAGCAAGCGTAGGGCAGCAGCAATCCAAACCTCGATTTTTGCACCCTAGCTTGCTTTTCAATAAGTGCTGTAACAAATTGTCAATAAATACCAGATACTAAAAGAAGACAGGACGCACCCTTGTCTAAATCCTCGCTTGATATCAAACCTCCGAGACTGTTATTGGCTAGCCACGACTGCATTTTGCACACTTTGATATATATTCCCTATTTTTCTCCAGAATTTCCCCTGAATTCCCATATTATATAGTTTAAAGAGCAAAGCAAAGTGCCAAACGGTGTCAATGATATTTTGAATGTCGAGAAAGACATCGTATTCAGGACTACAACAGAGTTATGCTTAAAGACCTCTTGATTAAAAGAGGCAGTGAGGCAGCTTAGATTCTTCTTGCTGTTGTGGATTAGTGAATAGGGTTTCTTTCATCGCCAAGAAGTTATTAATTCTGCATTCACAATTTTCTCAGATAATTTCTACAGCACTGGGAACAACGATATTATATTATAACTATTGGGATCAACTCTGCTTTACCCGTTCCCTTTGTTGATGGGTACGGTAAGGCCTTTTCTCTATATACTTGATTTATACTAATGCCTTAATATCGAGTTGAATAATTTGAAGAGTGTTTAATTTAGCTAAGGACCATCATAGTGCTCATTGGTTTCATCGTCTAAAGATTTTTGTTTATGCGCGCTTCACGTTCTACTTTATGACATCGCTGTAATGTTTCTGCCCAGAATGTCTTTGTGTGCAGGCTCAGCGTCTCGCACAGCTTGTAACACGCATTTGTTTATATCAAAAAACAGTTTATTTCGTGCCAATGTTGTTCAGCTTTCTTGTAAGTTATGCGCAAGTGCGTTTTTATAGTGACCTATCCCACTGATGCCGATTTTATGCCATAACGTTAGGTAGTGCAGGCATTTGTATTTTGGTTAGATTTGAACTAACCATAATTCAGCCGGGCATATGCAGTGTGGTGCATTATCTATCGCCTTTATCTGATTTAGTCCCATTAAATCCTTTAATTATTTACATTTACGTAAGTTAAATAGAAAGCAGTGGTCCCCAAATCTCTTTTTGCGTGCCGGTGTTTTAGTCTCCTAAATATATTAATCAAAATTATACGTTTTTACAGCAAGAGGTTGTAATGAATAACGAAGGCCGTCATATGAGTAAGGAACGTACATTAAGGTTATAAACTGGCATGGTACGTCACCACTATGCGTATGCAAAGGCATATCAGAGTTTGTTAATAAGTAGTATTGGTTAATGCCCGCCACTCTCTCATAAACTCTCAAATATGCCAGTAGGCACTAAAGTGCTGGGGACCACTGCTCTAAAGCAATCTATCAAACTTGCTTTCATGTCACCTGCAATAATTACATGCCCCTCTTCCGAGAAATGTTCGTACAAGTCTGCAAGAATATCGATCATTTCACCGTAGGTAGTGCCTAATATCATTCTCGTTGGGCATATAGACACAGGGTAAGTACAGAAGTTTGTGAAAGAAACCCATTTTCACCTATAATGCTCTCATTTATATATCATTTAAACATCATTGAGACCCCTGAGTTTCCGCTAAGTTTCCACATTTGAAGTGTATGAAAAAAAAAAAAAAAAAAAAGAAGAAGAAGGAGAAGAAGAAAGCATATTGTTGAAAAATAAAAATACATTTGTTAAGAGAGATGGAAGTATGGGAGGAGAAAAGGGAAGAAAGCATCTTTATTATACAGGCATATAATTTTGTTACAGGCGGTGGAAGGATTCAAAATAATCTGAAATATTAGTTTATATAGAATTTAAATATATGGTTCATTTAATATGCAATTATTACTTTTACCTCCAGGCCAGTCACATCCAAGTTGATCTCTGTATGCCATCCAAACAGCCCGAAAGCAGTTTTCATGGGGATAGAAAACGTTACCAGACTTGGTCTTAAGACTTGGCTGTGAGTTGATGATGATATCACGTAGAGTCTTTGCTGAAAAATAACATAACACGTGGAACATAGATGCGCTCATTGGGTAAAATCGCCTCTAAATCAGTTCAACAATGCATATATTGTTACTTTATTGAATTATCTTATCTGTACCAAGCACTTAGGAAGATCTCAGTCCACAGATTATTAAGAGTCATAGTGACAACAGAACTAAAAGTAAACTTGAATACTCCCCCCTCATAAATTATATATAGCTTCCTAGCAGAGCTGATGGTTAGTTGGCACTTTAATTTTAATAATTTCCGTGTAAGTTGATATAACTGAGACAGGATCCAAGTTCAGTGTGATATAGAATGAGTGTAAGAAAATGACACCAATATGATCAACGGTGGCAAAATATTTAAAAATGTACCGAAGTTCTATAGATCGTTTTTGTCAGAAAAGGTTACATTTTCAACAGAAGATGCACAGCAAGGAAGTGTTCAATAATCCTAATCACGTTCGGGACAGAAGGGTCACTCTGTGAAATGGAAGCAAGAGACCTGAAATTACAAATTACGGAGAACAAACTCTCTCTCTCTCTCTCTCTCTCTCTCTCTCTCTCTCTCTCTCTCTCTCTCTCTCATAGCTGTAAGAAACTTTAATATGTTTTAAAAAGTACTTCATATTTTGACGCTGAGATTTACATGGATACCCTAGTGAAATATTGCCTATAGGGCAAAGAATTATTGCCATGACGTCTCGACAAACTACTACAATATTCATATATTGGTGTCCGCTGCATACATATGATTGCACCCTTTTGATCCGGATGCTATCATACTGTACGCTATCAATACATAGCATAACACCCATAGCGCCAAAGAATATAATACCAAGTTCGGCATATATCTGACAATGTCGTACGTAACCGATTGAAGGTTATTATTGGTTTTAATAAATTTCATTAGCAAGATATAATGCCATCCACACCATTCAGTCCTAGGTTAAAAAGAGAGCGTAGTGCTAGCTAGTGAAGAATGCATCCGTCCATTTGACTTCAACATAAAATGTGAAACTCGTACCTCCGCCAACTATTCTGTCTTTCATTTTTCGAACAATATGGAGCAGCAAAGATGGTGTAGTTAAACTTTCCTTTAGACCTTCTAGAGGCATACACGCTTGCACAAGCCCTCTGAAAACTGCTATTAATTCTGGAGAATCTGTATATATATATATATATATATATATATATATATATATATATATATATATATATATATATATATATATATATATATATATATATAATACTTCAAGGCTAGATTAGATTAGTCAGCTACAGTAATCTAAGGAGCCATCTTTAAAAGCAATGTAAGACGTGTGTTTTGATTGATTTTTGAAACTTCTGCAAGTCATATTTGCTTTCATATTTAAATTTAAAATCCTACTGTAAAGATAGTACACGCAACCGTAAGTATTTTATACTAAATGTCATTCTTTGGAATATATAAAATTTCTTCTTTTCAGTTTAATTAACCTGTATGTCTTATGAGTGTTACGACTTCATCGTCTTTAACTAAGTAACATAAAAGAGCGGAAACCAACAAGTTTTGTAAAATTGAAAAAATAACTTATTTCCCTGGGATACAAAAATGAAAAATTAAAAAAATACATTATTGTGAACAAAATCCAAAATAATCTTAAAAGTTCTATCACATTCCAAAAATACAGAGTTCGAGTGAACTCCAGTGGTGTTAAAAATAATTTAAACCTTGGATGTGCTGATTTGCTAGTAACCTCGAATGTGCTAAAGTGCCAACAGTCTTGATGTATCACAATGATGTAATCCAAAAATGTACTTGAATGAATTTACAATAATGACAAAATAGTGATTTTAGTCCGAGAATATTATTAAGCGCTTTGTAATTTGAAGTGAATCCTCTCAAATATGAACTGAAACACAACTTAAATTGATTCCACTAAGACTGATATTAAGATACAGATTAAGTAATTTTGAAGTAAATAACATTTTTTCTTTTAAAAAAAAAAGAGGCCTAAGACACAATAACGGAAAGGATCGGGGTTATTTTCCAATAAAATTGGTAAGCAAATTTTTTCTACAGCATTCTTAATTTCTAAAAAAAAATAGACCTTGAACTCAACATCTGTAAATATGTTACCTCCAATTAATAA
The DNA here is from genome assembly GCA_016617855.1 of Megalonaias nervosa. Taxonomy (NCBI): domain Eukaryota; kingdom Metazoa; phylum Mollusca; class Bivalvia; order Unionida; family Unionidae; genus Megalonaias; species Megalonaias nervosa. The sequence goes on from JAECUM010016323.1 coordinate 26,363, forward strand.
TGGTCTTGATATATAATCTAAACTCATAGACAAATATTATCTATGTAGTATGTTCTTTACAAAATAGCAAGCCATTAGTCATGTAGACCCAGACTCCTATTCTCAATTATAATCAAAGGTCAATCACAATACAAATTAAAATTGCATAGCATGGACAAAAACAGCACACAATAAAATTAAATATACGTAATATGTGCATAGGAAGAAGCACCTGAAAAACGAAAAAGATGCATGCTAGATATTTTCCTTTCTTACTGATGATTTATTGAATGAGGAAATTGTCTAAATTTGAATGTTATATGACTTTATTGTTTTCATCGACACTTTTTGTACATTATCCTGCAAACAAAAGGCTAACTGATATAAACATTAATGATGTCGGAGTATAATTGTCATATTATTTAGGATATGTGTTTGCATGTCTGCTTGTGTGTGTGTGTGTGTGTGTGTGTGTGTGTGTGTGTGTGTGTGTGTGTGAGAGAGAGAGAGAGAGAGAGAGAGAGAGTTTATGTGAGAGGGAATGCTTAAAATAGGATGCTAATAGAATCAGTCTATCAATTTTATATTTCCGACTTCAATCGAAGTAATGAGTATATTTTAATTTCTGGAAATGGACAACCCAAAACCTATTTATATTTAAAATAATGTTGACAAGAAGGTCTGATTGTGATTATGGGATGTCGTGATTATAGGACCTCAGCTTATGATGTTAATACCGTTTGCCAGTCAAAGTAATTTTTGGAACATTTTGATAGATTGCAAAAATATCAAATATTTTCAAAAAATGTCAAGAACAGTTTAAAAATAGGGCGAATCTTTCAGTTGTATTAACAGAGGAGAGATTATGCAAGTCTGCAATGAATCTTTTGAATGTAAACTATTCCTAGTTAAGCTGTTATTTTCAGTAACGCTTCTTCATTTTGAATTGAGTTGGAAAATTAGAACAATAATAGTTAACAAAATGTCGTAAATTATTAATTTCCAGCCTCATTTTGGTGTAGTAACTATTGAAATGACGAATTACGGCAAACCATTTGCCTACCCGTCAGGAAAACAAAGTCAATAGAAGACACATATTTTCAAACTCACAGAGAAAATAGTCAAATCTTGAGTCTGTGTACTCATTTACCTTGCCTCTGAACACTTTAATACTAAATTGAGCTAGAGAAAGACTAAACTAGATTTCGAAACACACGCACATTGGTTCAAAGAGGAAAATCTGACGAAAAATTGAATGTATTAAATTATCCTTTTGCGCGATGTGGGGATGATATTTACCGCATCTAAAGATGTAAACATGAGGTGGTTTGACTTTCAACGTTTGGCATTTGTGTTTGAAAAGGACAAGGGAGGCCAAAAATCGGTAATTTTACCAATCTGGTATCTTCCAGGCGAAAAGAACGCAATTTATAATACAAATATTCTATAAAAATTCTTACCAGAAAATTTATGTTAAGCTACACGGCTGCTAATGGATTTTGTACGCAAAACAAATTTGAATTTATTACAGGAAATGAAATCTTTCAAGGAGTCTTATAGTCTCTGTCCTGTGTTTGTTTCCACCTGACATATTTTATCGATGTACACTATCTCAGATTATGCCAAATGTCACGTGCTCTCGATGTACTTTTATTTCACTTGTACAGTTTGAATAATATATATTGAGTGTCAAAGTCTTGTCCTTAGAATGACTTTTTAGTTAAAAATTACTTGCCTATCTAGATTCGATTTGCATGTGTATCTTTCCTATATGTAATGCTACTTCACTGCATGTTTGATATTTTACCATCAAGCATTCAAAATCTAATGCAGCGTGTTAAGGAAGCACAGGTCCAATATCAATTGTTTGCTTACATTGTTGAAGAGCTTAATGAGTATTTACCGAAAACACAAGCTAACTTGTACAGACAAGAGAAACCATGCTATATATTCACCAAGAAAGTCACACACACACACACACACACACACACACACACACACACACACACACACACACTGATAGAAGTATTGTTGCTGCCATAAGATTGTAGGGGTCTGGATCTGAGATTATGTACTACTGCAAAAGTATATTATTCAATCCCTTGGTCTCTACGTTTATGAATGAATACCTCTTTTTCATAAAAGGTCATATTTTCTGTTAACCAGGGTGAGTTATTTAACCACCAGGCAAATACTAATCTTAAATCTGGGATGGCTGGCTTATGAAACAAAGAAATCTGTGGAAAACAGAATTATGTGCTAATTCAGATCTGAATATATACTTTTCATTATTATTGATGATGTGAACATCCTAAGTTCCTTTTTTCTCAAACTGTACCAATTAATTATCAGCTAGCTAGACACGTTACATAAAGTTTACGTATTTGAGCAAGTATGATACGAAGGTGTCTTTTTACTTAAGGATTATAAAATCCTTAAATATGAACACATTACAAGTCAATATCCTTCCTACTGACTCATGAACAGCACTTAGCCATTTTACATACCACAGTCAAAAATTCCCTATGACACATGGTGTTTCTGGCATTTCCTGTTAAACAGGATGTTTCTGGCGTTTATTCTGCATACGTTATTTGTACGTGTTAAACAAATAAGTGATCATTATAATTATTTATTTAAATGGAAGTTCTCTAAAATTAATATAATTAAACTGATGCCATTACGAAATCAAATATTCCTAAACGGCATGCTTTATTGAATATGCTGTTACGAGTCTATGCTCTTAAAAAAGAAAGAGTGAAAAGAAAAAACCTTTGTAAAATTCAACAAATAATTTATTTCCCTTGAATACAAAGTGCAAATGGAAAATAAGAACTTACGGTATTGCGAATTAACCCCAAAATATTCCAAGAATTACAGACACAAGTCTTAATAATTTGAAGTCCTGAATAAAATTTAGTAAAAGTTCAAATCAGCTCCAAAGCTGAAGGTGTTGATGTATGTGTTGTAGCTTGTATAATGCTGATTTGTCAACAGTCTTCTGTTGACTCATAATGCCTCTGTCCAAGAATTTTATCAGAGCAATTTTGCATTTCCAGAGAAAATCACTTGAATTCAATAATTTGAAGAAATAAATTCCAACCCAAAATTACTGGTCACAACATAAAATGCAACTTGATTGTGCTAGATCTTTAAAGCACAAATGAATTTTCTCTTTAGTGACAAGATCATATAGTCATCTGCCTGTCCTCAGGTCTAAATTAGTATTTTCTAAAATAAACTATTAACTAATGGAAAATAACCTTCTAGAATGATCCTAATTTTTACAAAATAAAAAATTAGTTATTATTAGAAACGTTTGACTAAAATTAACAATATAGAACCTCGATAATGTCAGGTACACCATGTAAATTCCTATAATCTTGATCTAGAGACCCAAATAAACATATTTACATCTGTTAATAATTATCCTGATATTAAGATCATATACACAGATAATAATTTAGCTATGTATTAGTTGTTTATAGAATTAAGCAAAAATCAATTCAGGTCAAGCAGAAAATGAACTCAGTTTTGGACAAGGTCAAGTCCAACATACAAAGTTACATTACAATAGCATGAAATAATTTAAAAAAAAGACCTAACAAACAATGCAAATTAAATATACATAACAATATATGTTGGTGAAAGGAACAGTCTGAAGCTAGCTTACATTAGAAGAATTATTTTATCTAGTTTTCATTGGCTTGCTTATTTATTAGCTTGACTTTACATAACGTGTAGTTTCCTATCTCTGTATAGAGGTATGCCTACCTTAATGAAATCTTATTTTGACCAACAATACAGGGTGTTGAATTAAAGACAGTTTCAAAGTGGAAGTTCAGTCAATGCCAAGAATTTTGAACTTAATTGAAGGAATAAACAATCTGCGTTTTATGCAGTAGGTAGCGTGCTATACAGATATTCCTTGGCATAAGCCAGAATTACATTTTGGCATGTTTGAAGTCCATAACTATTGTATGGAAAAACACTGAAAGATATTTCAATTGACTTTCAAAAATGGATGGAACTGATTGTAAATGAACACTCTCAAAAAACACTATTTGTTTCATGATTCCGTCACTACAGCGAGAAAAGTCAGCAACATTTTATAACCTACATCGTGTATTTCTGATGGCATCAACAGTTTTAAATTGTTTTTTTTTTTTTTACGTATTATGCACTTCATATTTTTTAATAAAGCAATAAGTGTAATATATAGAGGATATTTTCCTACGTTAATACTGGATATATTTCATCGTTGTACCAAAGGCATATTTTACGAGTGGCGAAGCCAGGACCTAAAATACATAGTTTTTGGAAACACAAGATTAAATATCCTCGGTATTATGTAGGAAAAGAAAACTTTCATTTTATTATATACCAAACATGCTCCAGAACTGAAGTTTAGAAGATTGAACTTACTCTTCGGCACAACCCGCTCACCCCTTTTCGTAAATTCACGTCGCTTTCATGGCCGGATCATATAAATATACGTGACTTAACAAAGCGGTAGAATTAGGTTGACCTAATCTATCTCAGTAAATTACATAATTTTTGTCCTATTGTAAACGTGTTGACCCTATCTGAAAATAATGCAAGCCCGATTCAACAATACATCACTAGGGGTTTGTCGTCGTTGTCAAGTAAGGGGAAATAACTCCAGAGAGACGCGATCGACATCTGGTCATCTTTCTTTATCAAAGATTAATTTCCGTGTCTGAAATGTGAGGCAGTTTCTATTTATTTGTTCTAGCTCACAAAGTACTTGTTTTTGTTGTTGCAAGTACAACTTTCGTAGGCACACACAATCAAGCGTCTCGTGGCATGATGGGAAATCTTTTATTTTGACGTGAAAATAAAAGGATATATTTTTCACATATGAAATTATAAGGATATATTTTTCACATGTGAAAATACAGAAATGAAAAAAATATGAAAATTATTTCTCCAATAAGTCCCAATATTTAACTCTAATGTATATAATACAGCTATTATATTTTTATACTCTGTGTAATTCTACTGATACACAGATATTTAGTATCAATCGGGTGCAAATAGGACGAAGCGCAAACTATAAACCTGACTTATAAATCACCACATACGAGAAAGATGACCACCCATAACACACACACACACACACACACACACACACATATATATATATATATATATATATATATATATATATATATATATATATATATATATATATATATATATATATAGATATGTTTTTTGTACTTTTAATTAATATAAGTTCTATTTATCATAACACCCCATAAAACTTGAGTAATGTACCGTTTGTTGTTATATCTATCATGTTGTCGTAAGAAATTGGCGGCACATACAGCAATTGAAACCCCATTTGTATGCAGTTCTTGTTTGTTGCAGTTCTCAGATCAAATAATTTGTACTTTCTTCCCTTTCTGTTGAACATTATGCTGGTAATATGTGTGTCCGTATACATCGCCACAATATAGTATAAAGATACATGTGGATGGATTCAGTCACATGTTATATTTATCCTGCCTCTGACGATATAGATAAAGTGGCGTTATAAAGAAAAATTCATTTTTGCTTTCTTTTTCTCACCGTTGATATCGATGCGTTCCGCTTCTTTTTCAGCTTCCAGACAACGAACAGCAACACAAGCTGAGCCAATGTGGTCATGGAGACTTCTAGGGATACTGATAAAATAAACGAAAATGTTATTGAACGTAATGAACATGTAATAAACCCCGTAACGACATGAACTGAGGAAACAAAACCTCATGAACAACACAATACATCCACTCACCTACAGCGTCCATGAACTATACAGCCAGGTAAGATAGAAAATAAATTACAAATGGCAATAACAATGAAACAACACTAACAAGGGCAGACACCTATTCCAACTTCAACAAGCGGTAGCCAGAAATATCAAATCGCCCAAAAATATGGAACCTGCCGATCTCAAAATTATCAACAGGATAATGACAGCAAAAACACTACTAAGAATCAGCTTTGGGAGACATCTTAAAAACCAACTAAACCAAACCATCAACTGCCCCCATTGCCCTGAACCAGAAACACTGGACCATGTCTTCAACACCTGCCCCAGGTACCACAATCAACGAAATGACTTCAGGAATATCAAAAGAGGATCGGATCTCCAGCAACATACCCCGAACTACTTGACACGAAAAGGAACGCAAACATCGATGTCACATAGAGAAACATAATACAATATTTAAAACAAATCAATAAATACAGCAACATATAAACACAAGGGAGGACTACTAAACAAAGAGCAAACCTTAACAATTCCTTCACCACCTAACCCCCTATAAATCCTACCTACCTCTCACCCACCTGCATGAAGCTAACTAGAAACTAACTAACACTAAAGAGAAATAAATAAAAACAAACTAGGGGATATGAGATGGAGTGGGGGCTTCGGTTTACAACCCACCTAGGGGTATGTACCAGCCTATGCGCTGGCTGAGCTCTTGCCTCATCTCAAATCTCATAGTACAACCGCAACTAAAAATCCACCTACATACAATATAAAACCTAACCACAGGATAGATGTCTTTGATATGCCTTACAGGGGCCTGATTACTCAGGGGCGTCTGTCTCAACACACACAACAAAACGCACACACACTTCCTTCTTATGTATAGAACTATCTACTTATCCTACTACCCACTCATGTGCCTCTACCCTTAAAATATCTATCTATCTATCTATCTATCTATCTATATATATATATATATATATATATATATATATATATATATATATATATATATATATATATATATATAATTTCCCCCGAAAAAAAGAACAAAAAATTTTCCTATATTTTCTCTCTACTCCTCAACCCCGTCTTGCATGAGCCTTCACTATTTTAACACACCATCAAAAAAACACAGTATTTTGTCTTCCAAATTACGAGAATGAAATAAGTAAGGGGATAGACGATGGAGGAGGAAGAAAGCAAGAGTAAGGAAAAGGAGAACACAGAGGAGAGGAAGGGTACTACTGCAACCAATGAAAGTCGAACCAACACCAACCAACTAGCGAACAGAAAACCAAAGCACGGACATTCAAATAAAAATAGAACCCTTTCCCCACCTTTTTTTTCTGGACAAGCGAAAGGTAGCAAACTCGAGAGACAATTCCACCTCGTAGGAAGGTATTATTGTCTGCCAAACTCGAACAACTACTGGCGATTTCTGGGACCCAAAACAGGTGCTAGGAAAAATATACTAGCAAACACCTGGGTGGAATCCTTCAAGCAACAAGCTTGTGTTGTCAAAAGATCTTCCACTACAAAGTCCTCTTGCCCCCCCCCCCTTTTTTTTTCCCGGACAAGCGAAGGCTTAATACGGACCCAAAACAGGTGCTAGGGAAAACAAACTAGCAAACACCTGGGTGGAATCCTTCAAAAAAGCCTGTGTTGTCAAAAGATTTTCCACTACAAAGTCCTCTTCGTTTTTCTGGACAAGCAAAGGCCTTTTTCTTATCTCTCTCTCTCTCTCTCTCTCTCTCTCTCTATTCCATGAGGTACTTCCTTTGGGTATTGAAGACCTCTTTTGATAAAAGCTCTATCCACACAAAATCAAACAAGATCCTTTGGCTCCACCATCAAAATTAACACCTATCCTTAGCGAGGCGTGACACTAACAAACATGGGAAGGCCTACACTCAGCTGATTGGTCCTATTTAGAACGAAAATGTGCACACTGTACCCAAAATCCCAACTACTATAGTTAAGAGTAATGAAATTCTAAAACTCATACATTGGGACAACTGCACAGGTGACTTACACACTGTTGGCGATAGGGTTGTCCACTAGTACAACTGGACTAAATTTGACCAATCAAGTGCGGCTGGTGTTTCGATGCGTAAATTAATTGGACGGTCCCGGGGTGCGCTTTGCCCCTCCTCTGTGTGCGGGGCGGCTGGTTGTTGGTGTGTGGTGGTGCCCTGTGTGTTGTTTCGTGGCTCCCTCCTGGGTCCCTCTCCTTCTTTTCCTCGGCCAGACATATAAATAAGAAGTGCGACCATCGCACATAAACGCGGGATTGTAATGGCACCATTCCTACAATCCCGACCAATTAAGAATCTCGACTCTCGAGAATTAACCAGTTGCGAAAGCTCTTAGATAGCATATGCGACTTAAATCCTTTATTCTTTCATTCATGAACTGAGGAACCTAACGAACATTTTGCATGGAAATAACTAAATTTGACTTTTTTCCTAACCCAGATCATGGATTTAATTCAACTGAATAAAATGTTCATTGAAAGAAAATCGAATCATTTTGAATGAAAATGGGCTATACCTGTATTTCGTCCATTTATTACAGATAAATTAGCTGTAATTACCTCGTGCCCATTTCGAAATCTTCCGCCAAACGCAACCCGAACACAGTGGGAAAAAATGAGGATGGTACGCCGATCTCTTCATTAAGGAAATCCTCGATAGAATTATAATGGACACTCCAGCGGAAACTTTCCATTGTCAACAACCCAGATCTAGCAACGAAAATTGGTACTATTACGAGGCAACATACATTGACGATATGCACAAATGACGGAAAGGAATAAGAGGAAACAAACATTAATAATATAGAAATAAACACAGAATTAGTTAATGTTAGTTTCCATAATTTTTAAAAACTTTATTTCAGCAAATAGCTATAATTTTAACGCATGTCGTCGAAAACGAAGTAGCTGAAATCCTGAACAGGAGTTCATTTATAAACCATTCATCACGTTCCCACATATGGTTACAAAACTCGATATAAATATGCAAAAATATGTACTAAGGTAAGGAGAAATCGAACTTAGAAATACTAATTTGAGTGTGCTATTTTCCATTAACGTCTGTCTTTAAAGTATGAATTACAAACTTACCTGTTTAACAGGTCTGAGCAAGCTACAAGGAGGTTTAGAAAACCCACGTGATCTCCGACGTTAGATGTATGAATAAAGTCAAACTTCTTATCAGATGGTGGGATATTATTGCAGAGTGTCAAACAATGCTCAAGCCATAATGATATCTACAATGTAAATAACATTTGTTGCTAAATATCAAATAAACCAAGCTTTAAATATGGAACATGGACATGTTCGTCACATAGTAAGATCAGGAGATTCATTCTGGATTTGACCATTGTTTCCAATTTAAATACTGAGCAAGCATGTGTTCTAACATCTTTAAAACATTTCTGCAACATCTAAGTCACACGGGTTATGTAAGTGCATTTACTGATATAAGTTTAAAAAATAATTTTATAGTTGTAACAAAGTTTATTCAATCGTACGTTTTGAGTGATCTACTTATTAATTGTCATAACAAAAATTCCAGACGAAAATTATCGATCGCTATGGACTTTTACAATGGCAGTACGGCATTACACTGGGTCAAGAAAGTTGATATTGGATACGATCGGGTGAACAAGAAGTCGCGTACAAATTCAATCATCTCAAGTATGGATGTTCAGCTATGAATGGGATAAAGGAGTAACATACAAATAAGTTTTATTCTTAGCAGGTGCATATTACATTTCTTCAAAATGATAATTTAGCATGATGAAAAATTTAACTAAAATAAATCTGAATTGACAGCCGTCTTTCTAGTCTTTTACGTGCATGAAAGCACATACTTGTATGGGAAAAATAGGTATTATGTACGAATTATAATAAAAGATATGACATACCATACAGAAGATATAAACGAAGTTACATAATTGCATCCAATATTTTGGACTTGTGTGCCAATATTTTCCTACCGGTGATTCCCCAGGTTTTGTTTATAAATGACGACATTGTCGCGTCTCTGTTTATGTTTTAGTAAAGCTTTTTTCCTACCGCAGGCGCGTTCCCTCTTACTTCATAGCACGCGACGAAACCGGTTTAAATGAGATCACCCCGCTTGCTTGGACATGCCTAAAAATATCGAAGTACGTTATCACTGAATTTGCTGTTAAGCATTTTTCGAGGAATTTATACAATAATCTTCAATGGAATTTTGATGGACAAGACGCGAAATAAAGTGAATAAACTCCATTCAAAGGTATGTGTAATCTAATTCTCCAAAAATGACAACTGTAGCTGCAAAAAGTGACTTAGCGTTCATGAGCTATGTGACTTGTACTGTAGTTAGTTTTCTCCTCAAAAATCCTTAATGACCACTGACAATTTTGTTACCTTCTCTTTCATACATCACTAGTCGTTTTGTTTGCTTTCTCTCTCTCTCTCTCTCTCTCTCTCTCTCTCTCTCTCTCTCTCTCTCTCTCTTGCGGACAAGCTCTTTTTTCTGCTTGCAACCAAAGGCTAACAAATCAAACGTTCATAATAGCATGAGAATGTCTCTGTAGAAACAATATATCCATCAATGTCAAACATAAAAAATGGTATGAGGTGGATAACTCATTGATTATTTGAATCAATTGCCAGGGGTTAGATACCCAGTCAAAAGAAAGGATATTTTAATTGCATAGAAGAGAAACGTATACTCAATATATCTGTTGCAAGACAGACGTTTGATAAAACTATGGAAGATATATATCATATCATCTTGGGGTCACGAATCTATTTTGAATTCCTTTATATGAAATTCAGGGAGAGTATATATTTCACTGAACATTATATTTCACTTTGCCATACATAGTTTAAATGGGATGCAAATGGCAATAAGACAGTTTTAGATATTGAAGCTCAATAGTGCAGGTTCACACTTATAAACATTTATGATCGTATCTTGACACTCCAAAGTTTTACTCTGCAGTGAGACAGTATACAGATGGTTTTAATACAAGCGTATAAGTACTGGAGGTGATTTCAAGTTAGTTGTGAATGAAGAACTTGATAATATAATTCAAACCATCTAGATAACCTAAAGGCAAGGGATACATAATTGATATTCTGACTGATATCTGTATAGAAAGAAATATGAATACAAAAAGATACACCTGGAGAAAGAACAATCCGATCAAGCAGGCAAGGTTAGATTTATTCCTAGTTTCAGAGACACTTGTTCGAATGGTAAATGATGCTAGAATATGAACCAGGTTATAGAACCACTGTCTAGTCCAACTAACTCTTATGTTTCAATAAACGAAGAAAAAAAAATATTAATTAGAGGTGTTGGAAATTTAAAACTTCTTTGTTGAAAGATTTAAAATACATAACACTTGCTAAAGACTCGGTTAAAGTGTGCAAGAACAATTATGTCTCCCATATCAAATTCAAAAAAATTTGAAACCAGCACCACCTTTCGCGATAAGATTCTCTATCACTGACAAGTTATTTATTGAAATGCTTCTATTAGAAATAAGAGGTAAAACTATTTCTTATGCTTTATATAAAAAGACAGTAAGATCAACAGGGAGATCACATTACAAATTAGATTACTATTTTAGAAGAACCAAAACAATATAATCCACTAAATGCATCAGAAATGCAAAAGAGACAATTAGTGTGTATGAAAATGCGTGCAAAAAAGAAGAGGCCCGAGTGAGATGCAAGGGAAAATGTATTGAGGATATGGAAAGAATTTCAAAAAGTCGGTAATCTGGAAAACAGAAACATGCAAGTAAGCGCGTACCAAATTTAGCTAAAGAAAATTGAATATTTATCAAAAATGAGGATACAAATTTTAACAGAAACTAAAGTATACTATAGAAGAATATATTTTTATCTCTATGTAGATCCAGTTGACCTTGAAATTTCATTGAACTTTAGAGGCATCCCAAAAATTGGATAACATACAAAGTAAATCAATGAATGGCGCATTTACACTAACAGAAACACCAGCAAATCTTTAAAATATGCCCAATGATAAAAGTCCATGATCAGATGGATTTAACGTTGAGTTCTTTAAAGTCTTCTGGAGAAATTTTGGTCAGTATGCTTTTACAGCAGTAAATTTTTCCGGTAATAATGATGAGCTAACATCAACTCAGAAAGACTGTTATGTGTCTCCATCAAAGGTATCAGCCAAAACATTTAGGAAAACAAAACAAAACAAAACAAAACAAAAAACAAACACCCCACCCTAAAAATCCAAACAAACACCCCCATCCCCCCCAAAAAACTAAAACGAAAAATAAATAAATAAAAGCAGGAGAACCTTTCTTTTACTTAATATTTCATACAAACTCGCATTAGCATGCATTCAAAACAGACTTAAACCTATACTTCCGTCAATTATAAACAGTTAGCAAACAGGCTTTATTAAAGGCAAACACAGAGGAGAAAATACCCGTACTCTTTATAACGTTGCATTTTACTGGGAACATGTGAGTTATCTGGATTTCTTGTAACTGATTTTGAGAAAACATTCGATTTGTTGCGTTGCTGTTTATTGATATATTTTACATTTTCTACATTTTAGCTAGGAACTTCCAGGCTGGATCCAACTCTGTTATAAAACTATTAAATATTATGCCACTGTAAATAGCCAAAGTTCATCATCTTTTTAAATGAAGGTTATCCCTTATCTCAATATATTTAACTTGTGCAGAGAAATTAACCCATTTGATTTCGAAAAGTCCAAATATTAATGGAATTAAATAAAAAACAAAGAATATCTTATTTCATAGTGTGCAGATTACACCGCTCTCAGCTAGGATGGCTCATGGAAGTCCGCTAAGCCAGCTCTACAGCCTATCTGCCAATATTCAAACTTTTAAGGTCTCAGTATTAATAATGAAAAAATACATGTATATGGATAGGAAGTGCATCTGGAGGCGTGATAAGGTGCAGTCTCGTTTAGATTTGAATGCATCTTATTTTACGGATTTAATTATTACATACTCCATAGAGTTAGATGATATGGTCAGGATAAATTATGAATACAAAACTAAACAACTCAATTCTTGACTTTCACAGTGTTCAGAAAGATCACTTATGGTACTTGGAAATATTTTATTTGTGAAAGGTTTGGTCCGATTCAAAATTTACTCACTTAGTTCTAATTTTACTAAACCGCTAGATCAAAGCTTCAGGAGTAAGACACTTTTTCATAAGTTTGTATGGGGTGGTGGAAATGATACAATCAAAAGAAAAAATTTGTGGAAACAGTATTTGAAGGTGGTTTGAAAATGATAGATGTAAACATAATTCTGCATGCTTTGAAACTAACTTGGGTGAAAAGATGTATCAACTATAAGCTGAAAAGGGAACAGATTTTAATAACTTCACGCCAAAAATAGAAACATTTTACACTTTTTGCGTAAAGTTTATCAAAAAAGAAAGAAATACTTTTAATACATTCTAGACAGATGCATTTCCAGCACAAGTTGAATTACATAATAAATTAAATGTAGACAACTCAAAAGATTTTCATAAAACTCCAAAATGGGTGAATCCTAATATTAAAGTGGGAATTCTGTTGTTATGTACATACAATGGGTGAAAAGGAAAATTCCGCATGTAAACGATTTAGTCAATGAAAACAGTTCATGGATAAACATAGATGCTTTTTGTAATACGTTTGTAATGCATTTAAACATTTTAGAGTTTGATAGCACTCCCAGAACCATCCAATTTTATTTTTATAAACATGATATAAAGATTGATTCTAATATATGTGGACGTTTCGTATTAATATAAAAATACGTAATATTGCATATCAAGGAAAACAGGATTTGTTAGAGCATACAGCAAAATTTAAATACTAATACTTCGAGTCAACACTAGTATTGAAATGCAATCGCGAATACGAGTTTATAGAAGAGAGTGATTGGAAAAAATACTTCTTCTTGCCTATTAAGTTAACTAAGTGTCCTCGACTGAGTTGGTTTCAAACTAAAATAATGCGCATACTGTTACTAACTAATAAATGTTTGAACAAAACTCGAGAAGTCCCTACAATCAAGAGCTTTTTAAGTAATGCAGTGTATATCTATATTATGTGTATTATTTGTATTATAATAGTTATCAGTAAGGGTCAGTCATTGATTCAAGGTTGAGTAGTAATTTTATCCAAGGTAACATCAAGTGATCTGAGACTTCAGGACATGAGTTATTGAAAGACCATGTTGACCTGTTTTCTGATTGGATAATGTAAACCACTTGATCTTGTTTACGGATAGAGTGATTTCATTTAAAGTCATATTTGGATTATATCACCGTAAGTCATTAGAAACTATTGGTACACAAATACAATAGAGAACATTATTCGGAATACCACTGGATCTCATTTGGATTATTCGACACGTTTGGACTTGATAGAACTATTTAGGACTGTTTAGCATCGCATTAATCATACTGTAAGTTATTTTAACTATTTAACTTGTATTTTACGAAAACAAATTATATTTACAATTTTACAAAACTTTTTGGTTTTTGCTCTTTTTTGCTATTTAGTTTAAGACCATATATTTGTAACAGTAACAACACCTTAGTGGCTTTATCTCATCTCTTTTGGAACTGTTCCAAAACTGAGTCAGAGCTTAACAATTTTAATTGGATAGATAAGTAGCAAGTGCAGAGTATATTTAGAAAGAAATCACAAGCAATACGTGTGTATACGCATTTATAAACAAAAGAAATTTCAAATGTGTTAATACAGCAGATTGTTAAAGTACGATTTGTCTCCTAATTTAGGTTCGATTTTTCTCATTTTTTCTGCGATTGAGAGTAAAAGAAAATAATAATTAAATATAAGAGAATGCAAATATTATCATATGAGTTAAAAATAGTTACTTTTTAAAACGTTTGTATTAACAAGTGACTGTTGAATCAAATAGTAAGATGCACATATTTATGGATATTTGTACGTATATACATGTTCGTGTATAAAATGTTTACACTAAATTTATTTTCTCTCTCTCTCCTAAAGCGACTTTAGACGCTTTTTAATTATAAATATTTTACTTCTGACAGATGTCTCCTTCGCTATTTCTAATATTAAATTCTGTCCTGAACTTGGTCAAGAATTAAGATATAAGATTATCTATTAGAGTTAACCATTATTCCATGTAAACTAACTCGCTTGTAGTGCATTGTAACGTAGTCAGTGGGATGGTTCTTCAACGAGCTGTTTCCTATGTAAGGAGAATAATACATATCATATAGTAAAAAATTGTTTGAAAATATAGCAAATAAATAAATGTGAGACGAATTGGTTTTGCAGACTTTCATCCTGCTGACCACGAGTTCTCGGTCATATCAGTTATCAGCTTCCGTTCTATTGTTACATGAATTCCCCCTCCCCTGTTACAGCCATCTGCATTTGCCATTGTATGGAAGTTGCCTTCTGTGGTGTTTTCTGTATTATTATCATAATAATCTTTGCTGTTATATGTTTTGAAAATAAAAGCAATATTTATGTCTTTTTATATGTCGTTACAATTCTGTTTGTAATATTGTTTTTCATTTTCTTTCCATTCATATATTAATTCATCATTGTATCCATCTATCTTTCCTTTCTTCTTTCTGGCTAATTTGCTGATTTACCAAATGTCTGACTATTTATCTAATACACATGTGTAAGACGATAAGCTAAATATGTTTAGATCATTTATTCAAAGCCATATATTTTAGGGACCTCTTTGTGTGGAGAGATGTTTTAGCGTTTAACCTTTGATGAGATACCTTCATGTTAATTTAGTGCTAAAGCTTTCATATTGTACTGTCAATAGGTTGTTAGCAAAGAACTTGAGCGGGATAAAAAGCAAGTACAGGTTTCTGAGAGATAAAAAGCACTGGCCTGCAAGTGTACCATGAAATACTAATATTGATGCTTCAAGACTGATGAGAGGTTGAATTCAAGAAATGAAAAGAAATGTGTAGTATCATTCATGGAGAGTCATTTGTAATAGCAAGAGCTTCATTGTCATCATAAATTACCATTATCTTACTGCCTTTTCTCGTTCTAAACCGTCTCCACGCCCAAAGCATCGTCTTCAGTTGGGATATACAATTGCGGAAAAGGCTCTGTCCTTCAATCAACCTATATACAAAGCAGACAGTGCAAGAAGTTATCATCGTTTAGCAAACGTCAATTATTTCAAAGATCATCCCTTAATAAAAAGAGTTCGGCCATAACATTTAGTGTCGTAAGATTTCTGATGTTTTGTCCTTCGTTTCCAAACATTGTTGTATTTATTTTGAAAGATAATTGACTGGTCAGATAGTGTTACCTGTCCATTTGTAGCACATATCTTTATTTGCAACTGCACATAAAAACATATTGAGACGCCAGATTCACGGTGCAAAACACCAGCGTCAAACTGTTATTGTCTCACCCGGCGAGGCATATAGCAAATTTGCAAACAGATGCAATGCAAAATCAAGAAGTAATACAAAATAGACGACTCACAGAAGATTAGACTCGGAAACAAAAATGTGATCACTCAAGGCAGTTGAGTCTCGTTAAAATCTATAGTATCAGCTGAGGGATCAGAGTGTTCATTGTTCTCCTAAAAAGGTGAACTTTATTGTATAATAATATTTGAATAGTTTGCATCTGATATCTTGAGATGCAGGTTTATAAAATTAACACTATTCAGTTGCCATGTGTTCGCGATCTTCAATCAATAACGATGTAGTTAAATAAAATGCACGCAACACTGACATATTGGTCAAACACAAAAAACAAACCAAAAATAAACCCCAAAAGAAAAACAAAGAAAAACCTAAATAAGAACATTGGATGTCCTCAGTCACACCCAAATTGAAACCGGTCAGAAGGGTATTCAGTATGAACATTGTAGAAAAATCAAGGTAAGAAGACTGGTATTCAAATAAAATACGTGCAATAAATTAGAGCCCAACTTTAAGTATAATTTTTACGAAATATCTTACCCATACAGATTGTATGAATGGAAGGGAGTTGCATCAGGATGAACACGCCATCCAGCCACTTGAGGACACATAAGTGTTGGGTTTGCAGAAAAATCACCTGACCCATTCAGATGTCCTTCTTTATAACTTGATCCTGTATCCACAAAATTCCCAACTTCCAATATCCAAGTGCTAAGTTGATCTTCCCCATAAATCAAATCTGGTATTATATTGTGTTCTTTGGTCTTCGCTTGTAATAAACGTTCACGAAGTACTTTAAAACGCATGTCCTTAACGTCTTCTTCATGGGACATATTTCCTATGAGCCAGTACTTAAGAACACTCTTCACTTCTTCCTCGGTCTCCTTCGTCATGTACTCAACAATTGGTGGAACATTTTGCAGAAGGTCCTGTATGATATGTATTAATCTGCTCAGGGATTCTTTTGGTATTTTCGCGTCATACCAAACGGACCATAAAAATTCAACGTCCTCATCTTTGTCTGGATCAATTATCTCCAATATTTTAAGAAGTACCAGATTTCTGGCAAGTATGACACCCTCAATATCATTCAGGTAAAAACGAAGATTCTTAGACTTGCTCTTCTCGTCATCTAAAGTTTTGATTGTAAATAGAATATTACGAATATCACCACATCCTAGTAGGAGAAAATCAACATCACGTTTCATCTGACAACCTCGAGTAAGATCTATAGCAGGACTATTCCCATACGGATAAAGATAACTGTGATTTAGATAAAAACATACTGTGTCGGGATTCGATGCTATCTTGTAGACCTGGCACATTGTTCCTGGAACAAAATGTAAAGCAGTGACTCAGTTTATATACAAAAAATTATTGGACTTAAATGATTACAAATTTAGTAATATTGGTACATACTTAATGCACACATCACCAAAATTCTTAAAGATGTTGATATAAATTAATACATAAAGATTTATTGTCTGAATCTAGTATTATTTGATCATTGCAGATCTGTCTCTAACTCGTTTTAGTTCAGTGTGATCGAAGCTGTGGTTTCGAATGGCAATGGTTTATGCTCTGATTGTTGAACAAAATAGGTTGAAAGGAAATCACCATTTTCTTTTTGACTTTATGAAACGGCAAGGGTCTCATTGTAAATGAAATTTGCGCTTGCATTTCACTTAGATTAGTTGGTTTAAGGGGGAATTTAGAACAATATCATCATGGCGACAAATAGTTTAAACATTCGAACTTACGATAATTCTTTCGTATAATTCGTGAAATTGAATTAGTTTTCGAAAGGACTTACATGACAATGTACCAGATGTAACATCATATTTGTATATTTCCACGTGAGAAGAGTTATTTGTCCAGAGAGATTACAACGTCATTGAAAGGTATGCAATAGTTTCAAACTCTTTTTTAAAGCTTTTATCCCCCCCCCCGTCACTTCTGATCTCGTGTCTCATATTCTGCGTTCTCTTCGTCTAGAATATCAATGTAGTAAATACATAAATGCGTTGCTATGCGATTAGGTAACTCCTTACACAATTCTCTTTTAAAAATACACTTCCATGATTATGTTTCAATTGTGTCATATCCATTGTATCCATAAAGGTCTTTTTCGTACGGTTCTATTTGTCTTGATTTCTGGTAGACATCCAGTTCAATGGTAGATAGTTGGGTCAATTTGTCTCTTTAAATGCAGCTATAATATATATATATATATATATATATATATATATACATGGCTACATATATATATATATATATATACATATGCTATTGGGCTACATACATACATATTATATATATATATAATTTGCTTAGCCTCAATCGTAACTCTACCATCTCTACTCTATCATCATCATCATCATCATCATCATCATCTTATTATCATTATTATTATTATTATTATTATTATTATTATTATTACTTTAATTATTTTGTAGTATTGCTGTTGCTTTTTTTATTCCAAAACCTTCCCTGAAATAAATTTATGTTTTCGTTTTTCGAGGTGGGGGGGGGGTATATAAGGGATGTAAGCCTTAAAGCAAAAGATTAGAGCATAGGTACAAAAGGCGCCCTATGAAAACAGATCTCCCCCATATGTCGTAGATAACTTGGTCACGTCAAGCAATTTTACTCTATATAATGGTAGCTTGCATCCAAACGTTTTCTTTTTCAAATTTTCGTAAGCAGTTTCTAAACTGATTATCATATATCGTGTGTGCTGGAGTGCATTGACTTAAGGTGATTCTTTAAACATCTTTTACAGTGCCCTTAAAACTTTGTCCGGTCTCAATTACCAATTAATAGAAAATTGTTACAAGGGCAGGGACGATAACTTGCATCTTATAAGTATCCACGTATCAACAGAGTGTGCAATAACTGTTGTTGCTGTTAGACTTTTCCATTGGGATACCATTCTAGGGAAGACTATCTGGAATGTTTATCAGAATGTTTGCTTGCTTTGATAGTTTGAAAACTTAGTGGTTGCATAATGCGGTATTGGAGTACTTGTGTATACATATTTCATTGCAATAGATGGCAAACCGGTGGTATCCAGTTTTATACAATAGGACGAAACTTGTAGAAAGCCACCGTTGTTCACGAGTTGGCCAATTAAGTATATTTTCATGTCTGTTACAGAGCTTGTGCTGCGATGTCTATTTAACACAATGCATGCTGACGTTTTTTAGTTTGATTTATTGGGTAAAACTGAAGTTGGTCCCAGTCACTATTGCTGTATTCGACTTTAGGACGTACGAGAGTCTGATATGCATTTTCTTTGTTTCTAGATGACTGTATCTTTAAGTTCCTTTGAAACTCCCAATGAGTTATATGCTTTTGTAGCGACCTCTGACCTTTAGACGCAGAATCTATACGTGTCTTTATTACCCCAAAATGTGAGTCATTAACATTTTGCGGTATTTGCGGGACGTGACCAGGTGCGACACTGTATCGGTGTAGAGAAGAACAAATAGAATGCAGATATAGTTTGGTTACATCAGCCATCCGTGAGTAATTTATATGGACGTTTTACCTAAATTCAGTTTTTTACAAAATGGAATTCTCCGATTTGTAGAGAGTATGTAGGAAAACAGGAATTAGAAAGACTGCATTATCATGGTTGGCTATTTATCGAAGCATAAAATTAACCGAAAAATTCGCAAAGTTAACATAAAGTCTTTCGTGAGTGATTAGGTACAAAATGTATAACTAGGTAAATACCCCAAAACGATCGATTGATGCTATAGAAATTATCATTAATTAAAAATAGTATACAAATCTATATAAAGGCATGACAAAAACAATATTTTTATTGTCCCTGACAAACGACGACAACACGAATCTGTCTATGCAAGTTCGATACGCCATGCAGGTCACTGAGCAGACCTTTGACATACATTTATCACAATTATATTTTCCATCAAATTCTAGACCATTCTAATACAGTTAATTAGGTACCACTGGTAACAAGAGAAAAGCTGACTAAATATCACATTTAACCATAAATGCACTCCTTCCCATATGTTGACTCATTTAAACAGCAGCAACATGTATATCTCACCGGAGACAGTTTTGGATATATTAAGTTATCGACAGAGCACATTTCAGGACGAGAAAGATGATGTATTGATCATTATTGTCCTTTTATTTAAGAAACAAGAAGACCCAAAGGCGACAAACGAAGGTTCAATGTGGGGCGGGGGAGGGGGAGGGAGAATGAACAAAGTGTTGATCCGCTACTAAAAACAAATTAATTATTGAGACGCCTCATAACAAATTCTGGGGATAATGTATTGCAATGGTCAGGATTGAATTTTGCTCAGGATACAGGAGGGTCTGAAGACCAGTGGATTCGTCTTCGTTTGGGTTTCAAGACTTTGCAGGTCATAAATATCGCTATAATTTGAAGTGATGGGTGTGCACTGAAACCATCAGCAGCACACAATGCTGTATTGCAACTGTCACAGAGCTAATGCTGCGCCCGATTTAAGCAAAGTTGATAAAACTGAATTTGATACCACTCTGGCATTGATGTGTTGATCATGACTTGAGCTTTGCCAGATGCCGTTTGGAATTTGAATTTCATTCCGACTTTGCAATGGACTACATGTATTTACATTAACCTGTGGGAGAAATGGCACAGTTGCCACACACTCACCTGTATTTCTACTATTTGCACATAATGCCGTGATTGGCGAGGTCCCAACATCAAGGGAAACTCTAGACAAATCAGTCATTTCAGAGGGTCAGGCGTCCTGGATTCAGTTAGTGCATAGGAGCTAGTGGACTTTCAGCCTGGTCAAGTTTTGATCTTTGGTTTGCAACGACGCATTGGAATTCTGTAAATTTAGATCAATAAAAGCGAGATTAACAAATAACAAAATTACCACTTAAAAATTCTAAGTGTATTGTACGTCATGCATATATAAAACCTTGACCAACAATTATTATCTTTTCAATCGAACAAGCTGGATTTTTTAATGAAAAATTGATCCTGCAAATTCGTTTGCTGTTAACATACAAGAGTCCAAATTAAAAAGAAGGTACTGAAACGATGCATTGGTACTAAACTTAAAAATCTATGGGTACGATAACTGTAAGTGCGCAAGGCAGCTCACCATTATAAACTGAGTTGTTTCCCATACTCATATATCGTATTGGTTCTTAATCAGTGAAAATATAGCATCATCAAATAGATCACATTTTGTACTTCGAAGTCGAGATTAAAGCAGTTCCGATGTTATAAAATCCAAAGATGAGGTTGGACATTGTTCTCACAAGACGTATATAAACAATAATATTAGCGAAGCAGGAAGGGATAAGAAGGATAATAATAATGACTTAGATGTTTGTTACTGATCTAGGTCAAAGCCTTATACTCTCCATTACCTTACACTCACATCACACGCGAGTGAATGCGAGGTCTAATGCAATCTCACCAGACACAGTTACCATGGTGCGCACATGCCAGGGGTAGTCATGTGAGGTCAAATACTTTAACCTAAATGAGTAAGCAAACAAAACCACTGTCATACTAATATACATGTCTGAGATTTTGTTCGTTGACGTGACAAGTACAGACACAAATACAAGTACCACACGAGTATGACGCGAATACTACACGTACGCGTATACGATTATGATTTCCATCACCGCTCGCGTGGTGAACAAATCAACAACTCTATTGGAATTTCATTATACACACGATCTACGCACACGAGGGCAGCTTATAAGTAAAGTATTCAGTACAGCCACTTTGAGTCACTGGCAGACCGATCGATATAGGTACAGACACAGATTAGCTTTGGGTTATGTGTTAGTACGGCCCTTGCATAAAGACGTATTAAATCAAGAGCCTATTTCTGCGTGCCTTTCAATTCTCAAGGAAGAAATAGCCATTTTTTGACATAACCGAGAAACTGAGTATTCTGGCATGCCTATTATTTTCAAAGCTTATTAGAACATGTCCTGTCATTGACAAATGCCAGCCAAATTGATATTCGTTAATGTTAAAAATGGCTCAAATTAGTTTTGATGGAATGGCTAATCAATATTGAATACCTAGAATTATTATTCCAGGACAATGTATGCTTAGCATTACACTGGACCTTGCATATATATGTCTATAATAAGCCATACGATGGTAATTCACAATGGCACATTTTTTTATTTTTTTTATTTTTTTACATTGATTTAATATAGCAGTACATTGCAGGTTCGAGTCACAGTAGCAGAAATTACTATTATTTCTTTAATAATAGGTTGGTTCTTTATGAAAATGAAACATGTGAAGGTGATGTTGCTATTAATTTCAACTACGAGCCATACATAACTCTTTGAGACGTAATTTAGTTTTAAACAGCCTCTTAGCCTTCTAGGCTGTCGTTTGGCATGCTCGCTCATCTGGGGTTGCAAATTCAAACCGCATTAATTTTTGGCACTGACCAGACACGTCTGTTGACTGTAAGAATTTCATGTGTAACAGCTTAAAATCAGCAGCATGCTTATAATCTCTTAGAAATACTTAAGCACCAGTTTAACTCCAGCGGAGACTATTTCCAATATTAAACAATTACAAGTTCACAGACTAATGCAAATAGCATTTTGAACGTATTTATGGTCGTATTTAAATCGAGAATCACATTCCATCAGAATGGGGTGTTTGTAACGTCACAGAAAAGATTAAACCGCTGTTTTGCTTATATGCGTAATACAGATTTGTTAGAGAGGCTCAAAAGATGTATGAGTTTTTAAAGAAGCGTTCGAAGGTTCTTAATCAGTTAATCGATTTAGGGATTCTGTTTGTTTTACAACGTTGCAGAAGCAGAGCAACGCAAGCACTGGGAAAAATTCTCAAAAGCTATTTCCAAAAATAATGAAGCAAAACCAATTGCGGAAATGTACAAGCACTGCACCACATTTGATGTGGTTTCATATAAACGACCAAGTCTCGTCGAATTCGAGTTGTTTCAATACTTGATAATGGGTCATTGGAGCTCATTTGGGATGATATTATGTTGGAAGATATTTTATTTAAGCCTACAAACCAATTTTATGATCTTGGAAAGAACAAACCTGTTTATCTGTAAAGGCCTGATCCACAAATTCGTATTACGGCTGCACCAAAATGTGATTGGTCGATTGATAGACTTCGTACAATTCTAATACATAAGCTAGAGTTTACATTCTTGATTCAGATACCACCACATGCCTATGAAGAGATTAAATGGCGTCGATTGGAAAAATCGATCAATTAAATAAAGTTTCCTCATACATGATGACGCAATCACTGCAAAGGTGTATGCCTTGGAAAATATGAACTCTGCGACAGACCATACCATTATGATTACTGTAAATCACATTACTTGTTGGTCTTTGTGCTAGATCATTTCTTGAATATAGTATACCTTAAGTTTATTGGTGTGGTCCCTCTCAGAACATGTATACCATACCTAGCAATATCCTGAACCTGTCCTACAAGTAATCGGTGATCTGTCTGTATTCAGCTACATACAGAACCAAATGCGTTAGAATAATAACAATGAAAGCCCTGAAGAGCTTCAACTGGCAATAGGTAAGTGGTAACCAATTACTTATTGATTTGGCAATAAGGGATGAACAGCCATGTAAGGAATAAGTAACCAAATGCATGTAGAAATGGTGCAGCCGGGAATAAATAACTGGTTACTTATTTCTTATAGAATCGTAGCGGGTTACTTATTCCTTATTCATATGAAATAAGGAATACGGAATAAGTAACCAACTCTATATCACTATATTTCGACGCCTTGTATTGATCTTAAAATATTACACACAGGTTTGCTTTATGGTACATCAAGTGGCCCTGCACATTTAGAAATGTTTTATATCTGTACGTTACAATGTTGCAAATAGTGGTATACACAAGTAAGATGTTACTTTTCATGCATGAATCAAAATACTCACGTGCTATTATGATATTAACCTCTACTCGAGTCTTTTCTTATTCAAATAGCAGGTATTCCCTATCACCCTATTTCAGGAATATTAGAGTAAGAAACAGGCTTGAAGTTACGAATGTAATATTTTCTAGTCTTGCATAAAGTAGATTACATACAAGTTATATAAGTTATGCAGTTCTTCTTTGCATTATTGTAACATTGTTATAAGGCGACAATACATATTGATAACAAATTATCAGATGCGGATTGAAATTCAGCTAGAACAATGTTAACAAAAACATGTCAATGAGAAACACTTGTTCACAATTAGAAGCTAAATGGCTGTTCATGATTCTGAAAGAAATGAATTTCACAAAATACATACTAACACATACAAAAATGAAACAAAATCACACTAACCTGCCAGTGGATTCTAGTAGGTATCTATAAAACAAATCTATCTGCCGAAATTTTCTGAAAGAGTCTGGATTTCAATTATTAAAGCACGAGCTTTCACAAGGAATTTACTACTCACTTCAAGTGTTCATGGTGCATAAGTGTGAAAATATGAGCACCTATTAACATGACTCTCCTACTGAATTACCTTATGTATGAAGAAAGAGTCGCACCATATTTTGGTTACATAGTATGCGGTATGCATACCCATATGAATTAATACAAGAGTTGTTTTTATTGAGAGCTATTAATATCTGTGACATCTTTATATGGTTGAGCAGTCTTAAATATGACAACTTCCTCAAACTCAAGAGAGAAAAAAATCACATAATATACTTTAGTTGCCATGTAAGACGTGCTTTCAAATAATGTCATTGACATTCTAGTACGTTACAACTCTATTAGTTCTACATGCCGAAGAAAAATAAATCCGTAATTCGACAAACTTTCCTTTCAAATACGTTATTGCAGTTCTAGGTGTTCTTTTCACATTATCGATCCGGTTGTATTTTTATTCTAACTCCCAGGTAAATTAATCACCTTACGGAACGATTCCTTATCGTGCCGTAATGTAAACTTTTTCCGATGTTGTCATTGATTATTAACAAGTCTGAAATACAACAAAGAACCCCGATAAAAGTTCAACCTATCACAGAACAGTTCCACAGTTAACCTTCCATTTAGGTCTTTAGAAATTTCAGTCGGACAAAACAAAAAAGCATACGGTTTTATGCATAAAAGCGTACGGGAGTGTGGCACCAATTCCCTCCCGTACGAGTAACTAAATATTCAGCGGTGCTTGAGCTAACCAGACGTACATATCCAAATGGGCGAAAGCGTCTATAATTGAACGAACGAACGAACAGTCTGGCTAAGTTCAATTGTTTTTCTTTTATATTCTATATTTCTGACTAATTGCGGTACTTCTTGCAACAAATTATCTCTGCTCCGTTAATTATTTCTTTTGAGTGATTTAAGGAGGCTTAGCGAATCCGTTACTATGAGATTTCTGTTATTAGGTGAGTCATTAATATATTTTAGCGCTTCAAGTAATGGCCTAGAATTCGGTTGTGTAGATCGAACTTCCAACAGGTAGTCTGTTTCCAAATTCGATGTTATTGCTTGGTATTGCAGCAGCTGAACTGTTCAGTTCTGCAGATTTGGATCCATCTGTGTAGATTATGCTATAATTTTAATATTTTTGTTCTTTGATAGTCTTAATTCCTGTTAATATTTCCATTACATTTTCTTGTTTCTGTCCTAGTTTTAAAGCCTCTAAGTTGATCTTGGTTGGTTGGTTTCTCCAGGGTGTCGGGTCTAAGTACTTGATTGGGTCTGCCTATAGGATGTTAACTTGGTATTCTTTAGATTCTCATGTATAATGTTACCTCCAGGTGGGTTGGGTACTAGTTTCTTACTGAACGCTTTGTTACGTTTGAGTATTGCGTTTTTCCCTGGATGATAATTTTCATGGGCTGATGTACGTGCTGCTTACCTTAATAGTTGTTCCTCTCGTCTTAGTTGTGGAGGTATTTCTCCTGGAAGTATTTGAAGTTTTTGTAATGAAGTATTTCTTAGGGTCCATGTGCATATCCTGAGGGCTTGGTATTGGATGTTATCGAGTTTTCTTAGCATGGATGGTTTAGCTGAGTTGTAAACTTGATATCCATAATCTAATTTTGATCTAATGAACGATTTATAAAGCATTATTAATGTTTCTTGGTCTGCTCCTCAGGTGCTTCCTTTGATATTCTTGAGGAGATCTATACCTTGGTTGCACCTTCTGATTAAGTCATCTGTGATTTCCAATTCATTTCTTCATCCAACAGCATTCCTAAAAATCGGGTTTCCTTAATAAATTCTATTGGTGTATTTTGTAGAAGGAGGACTGGGTCTTTTTTATTTTTATTTTTTCTTGAATGAGGAAAACAGCATTCCAACAGTTTTCTTGGTGGAAAATTAGAAAACCCCACTTGTCTGCCCATTTCCTAACTGCATTTAAGTTAGTCTGGATAGTGCTTATGATGCTATAGTTTTCTGGATTTCCTGATTTCAAAATTTCAATATCATCTGCAAATTGGGATAAATTAAGTTGATTGAGATTGATTGTTTTGCCCAGGTCATTTACCATGATATTAAACAATCGAGTTTTGCCCTGGATAATGGATGGATGGATGGATAGGAATAATGGACACAACAAAACATCATTGAAAACGAAACAGAATAAATAACGAAATTTTCATCCAATATGTATACCAAGTTTCAAAGAAGTATCTGGAATGGTTTGCAGCTTATGCTTCGTACACGAAAATGTTTACAGACAGATAGAAATAGCTATATCCACAACTTTGCATACAGAAGGGATACGAAGAAATTAACCATAATTATTCTACTTAACTTAAGGTCAGTACACGTGATAGGAGAGTAAACAGAAGTCGCAGTATCTGATCACTACCGACACGGTAATGTAGTATACCTCAATATGCGTGAGTATATCACATTTTATGAAAGCAGATGCAAGATTTGTAATTTATATCATAAATGCAATGTATTAATGGTCATTTCAAACATGAATATTACCTCACAGCAATCTACGTTTGACAAAATGATATAACACGTGTATGAAATACTCACTTAATATTTTGATATGGACCCTTTCACGAGTCTTTGAAATCGACCAGTTCAAAGCATTGCACCTCTCTAAATCTCAAGGGCGAACGAATCACTGAATGGATTGGATGTCGTATTTCATATTTTTGATCAATCACGAACCATTCAGTTTGTCGTCCAGGTATATGAAAAACCTAAAACACCTAAAAACTAAGAAAACGATTACTTATTTCATGGCGTCCTTTTCAATGTTTTACCTACCCCTTGGGATTGGTCATTATGATGACAAGACAAAAACAACCAATTGCAGCAAAGCAAACGTTCTGCATAGTACTTTCGATTTAGCTTCTGAGAAATACTATTTTAGCTGGAAAATTTCTAAATGTCAACTTTTCGGAAAAGAAAAACTCAATAGATTTGTCGCACAGAATATGCAGTTTAGGTAAAATTCAAATATTGAGCACCACAAGTAATCTACATGATCCGTAAGTTTATACAAAAGTTTTAGAAACGTGAATTACCAAATGCAAAGCATGCGCTCCTGGCAGAATTACGTTAACCATGCCATGCAACTAGGCTACAAGTCAATCTAGTAGTAAGGTTTATTTTAGCATACTTTCCATTGAAATGTATTTTATTATGTAAAGAGCCGAGAAATAATTTTTGATCTAGATTTGTGAAGCTCCGTGAAATTACAACTATTAATAAATAGCATACGAACATATAATTTGAGGGTCGTGTATAAAATACAAATTGACGTGACAAAGCGTTGGGCAGAAACAAAAGAATACATTGGATCAGCCATGCAAGACTAATAAAAAATTCAACGATCTGAGCAATAGATCTACTTACGATGAAAACGATACAATTACGTGTAAACGTGCTTCAATTTAAACAAGATCGACAGATCCTTAAAGATCTTAAATACATGTTATGTTTATGCTCTGCTAAGATTCGCTCATGTTTATGCGACTTTCAATCGGAATAAGGTCACTGATTTGGATTTTTATCTGGTCTTCCGTAAAAGAGAGCAAAAACAAAGCGTAGCATTACAGTGTTATTATCATTCTCGTCTCCATTCAAGAAAAATTTGAAAATGAAAAATTGATTGAGCAGCAGGGAAGGTGAGCAGACCACTCTTATGATTAAGCCAAATTTTAGTGATAATTGAGACAAGTGGTCTGTTCGACTGCCGTACCGCGAAATCATTTGTCTTAATCATCAGGCAAACATATTCATTATCAAATGTCTGTCCACCACCCCCCCCCCCTTGCTGCGGTGGACCCTACAACTTGGTTTTCGAGCAAATTTTGCATTATGATTAAGACAAATGTGTAAGGTTCGACTGCCATAC